>PVJS01022763.1:0-30228 GCA_004027185.1 Glis glis
AGATACATGAAAAAATGTTCAACATCATTAGCAATCAGGGAGATGCAAATCAAAACTACTCTAAGATTTCATCTGACCCCAATTAGAATGGCAAGCATTAAGAAGTCAAACAACAACAAATGTTGGTGAGGATGTGGGGAAATTGGGACTCTTCTACACTGTTGGTGGGATTGCAAACTAGTTCAACCACTGTGGAGATTCCTCAGAAAACTGGGAATGGATCCACCATATGATCTGGCTATACCACTATTGGGTATCATACCAAAGGGATTGAAACTAGAAAACAACAGTAATATATGCATACCCATGTTCATAGCAACACAATTCACAGTGGCCAAATTATGGAACCAACCTAGATGTCCATCAACAGATGAATGGATTACAAAATTATGGGAAATACACACAATGGAATTCTACTCAGCAATAAAGAGAAACAAAATAACAGCATTCGCAAGAAAATGGAAAGATCTGTAGAACATTATGTTAAGTGAGATTAGCCAATCACAAAAAAAGAAGGGACATATGTTTTCATTAATATGCGTAATTTAAGGAGTAGTGGGGACACAAAAGGGACTCCAATGACAACGGAGAACCCTCAGTGGTGCAAGGGAAGGGGTACAAGGGAAGGGTAAGGGTAAGAAAGAAGTGAATCTATGGAATTACTGTCATAAACAATGTGTATATATGAGATTATACCAACATCATTCTCAGTGCTACATGTGGGGGAGAGGCGGGGGGGAGACGGGGGGGGAGGGACACCAAGAGCTGTGTGCATGTATGTTAACACCAAACTGATACTCATTGTGATGTGAGACTACAATGCACCAATAAAAACATAAAAAAATCAATGTGTACTTTGTTGCCCAATGCCATGTTATTAGATGTATACGAATTCATGACTACCTTGATGGAGTATTCATTCTTATCATTTATAGTCATTCTGTTTTACTAATTACCTTGACTTAAATTGTTTTTGTCTGATAGTAATATTTCTATGCTGGCTTCCTTTTTTGGGGGGAGGAATACTGGGGATTAAACTCAGGGACATTCTACCTCTGAGCTACAACCCCAGTCCTTTTTTTATCTATCTATATGTCTATCTATCATCTATTATTTATTTATTTATTTATTTATTTATTTATTTATTTATTTGTTTGTTTATTTGAAACACAGCATAAATTGCTGAGGGTCTAAGTTGCTGACACTGGCCTTAAACCTGTGATCCTCCTATCTCATCCTCCCAAGTACTGGGATAGCAGGCATGTGCCACTGTGCCCAGCTGCATAACAGCTTTCTTTAGATTAGTATTTTCATGACATATCTCTTTTGATTCTTATATTTTCACCCTTTTTATAGAGTTTTGTTTTAGGTATTTCATCAATAAATAGATGATTTTTAAATCGATTTTAGTAAAATGTATTTTAACAGAAGACTCTGGTCCATTTGCATCTATTATAAATACTAATGTATTTCGACTTACATGTACCATTTTCTTTTGTGTCTTCTGTTTATCATCCTTTCTCCTTGATTTTTCATGTTCTCTCCTGACCTCCATTGTATGTATACATATATGATCATATATGATCATTGTAATAATGTACCCAAAAAAGTAATTTTTTAGCCTTGTTTTCTACCCTAAAAATTAAATTCCCTGTCTTTACTGCCCCAAGGACAAGACTAGTTCCCCAAGGACGGAAAGACCAGTTCCTGCCTTTATTGATAAACCAGTTCCTGCCTTTATTGCCCCTAAGGACAATACCCAATAAATCAGTTCCTGCCCTGACCTCCGCTCCGGACAGAGCCCTAAAAACCAACCCCCACCTCTGTGTCTGTGACCCCAGCTTGTTCTATAAAAAGAGAGCTGTAAGCTACACAAGGGGCTGCCGTTCTAACCTGTGCTGGTGGACGGTAGCCCTGCGGTATTAAAGTCTCGCCTTAACTGAGTTGGTGGTCTTGGAATTTCTGTTTCTCGCGCCTTGTACAACAATCATCTTCATTTTTCTACTCATACAGAAGCTATAGGTTATATCTCCACTTTGTTCAACAGTAAATTTTATACTTTTCTATATTTTCCAATCAAAATCAACGCATATTCAGTATTTTTAATCTCTTCCTAAGTGTATCTTAGTTTCCTAAAGAAAACCAATGCAGTCCTGAACATCTCGCTATTAAGAGTTTGGGTTTTTTTTGGTTTGTTTGGTTTTTTTTTTTTGTAGTAGAGGTTGAACCCAGAGGCATTCTACCTCTGAGCTACACCCCCAGCCCTTTTTTATTTTCTGTTTCGAAACAGGGTCTGGTTAGGATGCTGAGAGTCTCACTATGTTGCTGAGGCTGGCCTAGAACATTTGATCCTCCAGTCTCAGACTCCCAAGTACTGGGATTACAGGCTTAAGCCACCACACCCAGCTTCTCTTTTCTTTTGACAATGACTTAGGCTTTTTCCCAGTAAAATTCCTCTTATTATATTAAATAACTAGAGAATCTATTGAGTAAATCAAGCTCATTATACTTATTATTATTATTATTATTATTATTAAATTTGGGTCCAGTCAAGGTTTTTAGAAGTTTATACTGGTGAGCTATTAATTTTGAGGAGGATTAAAGAAGGATTCAGAGACTAAGTGATATTTGATCTGTGTCTCAATAGATGAATAGAAGTTTGCCATATTCATAAATGATGGGGGATTCGGAGCAAAACAGCAGAGGTCAAAAACTGGCCCACAGCCAATCATGATGGTGCCCATCTGTGATCCCAGTACTTGGGGGGGTGAAACAGGAGGATTGCAGGTTCAAGACCAGCCTTGGCAACTTAGCAAGACCTTCTTTCAAAATAAAATTTTTGAAAATAAATCTCTGGGTATGTAGCTTGGAGGTAGAATGCCCCCTGGGTTCAAACTCCAGTAGCTTACACACACACACACACACACACACACACACACACACACACACTGTCCCACAAAGTGTTTTCAAAATATAAGCTAATATTTTAAACCAAGAGACTTCAATAAAAATCAGGGCTTTAGATGGGGGGGGGAGTGAAAGAGTAGGCAAAACTGGGCCCACACTGCCCCAGGGCTGGAGCTGAGCAGTTCTGCCCTTTCAGCAGGGTGCGGGGTCTCCACAGTCTTTCCCTGGAGCCTCTTCTCTCCCCGCAACAACTGCAAGGCCTCTGAAGATTGCATAGGGACCCTGAAGGAAGTCTTGGAGACTTCAAAGATATACAATGCATTTAGAAAAGGTTTCTAAAGCAGGAGAGGCTATAACCCAAACTCTATGTTCATGAAGCAACTCTAGAGGTGAAGGGAGATGGGTGGGCAGAGAGGAAAGGGAACAATTTGAAAGCAGAGAAACCAATTAGGAGGCTGCTGCAGGAGGAGGGCGACAAAGTGCAGAACTAGTTCCTAACAGAAAGATTGAGAAGGTCTGGAATCAGAGAATTTTTAGAAGTGGAATCAAAAGGAATTGAAAATGTGTTGAGTGCCAGTTATGAGGAGCGTCAAGGATGATCCCTAGATTTCTAACTTTGGGGACAATGTGTTGCCATTTACAAAGACAAGGAACACATAAAAAAAGTGAACGTTTTGGTGGTGAAATAATTGTGTTGTATTTATGACCTCTCTGGCTCATGGGCTGGATTTGCTCTCTTTGTATCCCCAGTTTCTAACATCTCCTGAATGGGGTTCAATAAATAAATGTTGAATTGAACTCAATTAAGCTTATTGATTTTTAGTTGTTTGTGGGAAGGTCATCAAAGTGGAAATGTGCCGAAGTCAATTTGTCATTTTAGAGTTCAAGAGAAAGGTTAAAGCTGGAAATACATTGGGATGTTGTCAGATATTTACCTTCTTGACTGATTTCCACATATTATATTTTATCAAGACATATAGAATAGTACATCTTGATTAATAAGCTCATGATGTTTATTTTTATGCTTTCTGTGTGTGCTTAATGCATTGTCATAATGAGTAGATAATGATATTGTTACCACTTTCTTCTCCTATGCCTTTAGCAGTATGTATAAATCCATAAGGAATTTTTTTCACCTTAACATATTTCTGATAGACTCTAAAATGACAACAAATTTAATTTCTTACTGACTCCTTAAGAGCAATGTAAAGTGATTTTAAGACAAATGTTCAACTCTAATTTGACCAAAGTTTTAAATGGCTATTTCAAGGGGGCGGGGGAAAAAAAGGACCATTCAAAATGACATACGCAATGTTATAAGCAAATATTGATTGCTCACTCAGAGGTAGTATCTAGACAATGAATTCTTTTTAAAATCAAGTAGTTAATATTTAAATTTTTGAGTTATTTTAGCCTAAATTTACTATGTTCAGGAAAAAAAGAAACATGGTTTCTATTTTCAACTATGCCATGTATATCATTTTCCTGAATTTCTCTATTGTCTTTCCTTTAGGAAACATGTAAACAGCTTTTCTTAAAAAATGGGGAAAGACACACAGCTTTCCTCACAGCTTCCTGTGGTCTTCATCTTCTTTCACAGTTTCCTGTAGTACTTGGTAATTCAATGCTTAAAAGACCTCAAGGGATCCTGACCTCTTAACTCTGCCATGTTCCCTGCCTGGAGATGCCACAGGATGGTTACCTTGGCGACCATGCGAGAGAAAGCTCGAATCACCCAGAGTCAAGCAGGCAAAACACTGATGGTGACACAGAAGGAAGCAGGCATTCACAGAGGAGGGTTTTTTTTTTTTTTCTATTTCCTAATGGAGTTTTTTTCTTCTTGTACTTTCCATTGAAAAAAGTAGAGAATACCAAAGAAAAGTAGAGCATGATTTTCTCTCGCACCTGTCACCCAGCTGCAAAACCCAACACAGAGTTTTTGCTGGTTTCGCCTATTCTCCCATCTGCCTTTCTCCTTCCCCATAACAACTGGAATGTTTTGAGGCAGATCTCTGCTGTTATATTATTTCACTCAAATATTTTAGTATACATTTTAAAAAGATAAGAAGTTTTGGGCTGGGGATTTGGATCCATGGTAGAGTGTTTGCTTGTTATTCATGGGGCCTTAGGTTCAATGCCCCAGTCCTGCAAGAAGAACCATAAGACAAACAAAAAAAGGACATTGTAAAGATAAGTTTTTTTAAAACATAATCAAAGCATCATTATCCTTGGCCCTCCCCCCACAAGAAAGTACTACTATTCTCTAAGTCATCAACTAACTAGACTTGAGTTCAAATTTCCCTTATTGTCTAATACAAGTTTGTTTTTACAATTGACTTGGTTTAAATATGGATCCAAATATGATTCACATATTGCATTTGTTTGATAGTTTCTTTATCCCTTTTCATTGAAAGGTCCTTCCTTCCCTTATTTTTCTCTTGGCCATTTATTTGTTAAGGTAACCAGATCATATATCCCTTCAGGGTTCATAATATCCTATGATTTTGCTGACTGTATTTATCATAACATTTAATGTGTTCCTATAAATTGGTAGTTGATCTAGAAGTGTGACTTAATTCAGGTTCAAATTTGGGGAGGAATGTTTTGTAGAGGTACAAAATATTCAATTATATCTCTTTCGTTGACATTAATGGCAATCAATGATCAATGCCTAGATCCATTATTTCATGAAGGGCTTAACATCTGGTGATATTTGTCATTCCTTTGCTGCACATTTAGCTGACAGAGGGACATAGGACGAAGGACAAAAACCTTCCTTCTGCTCTGTGGTTATCCTGAAGACAGCTCACAAAGGGAAAGCAAGTTAAATGCTTAATTCTTTCCTTTTATTTACTAATTTTTAAATAATGAGTGGGTTCCATAGCATCCTCCAAAGCTTAAAAATGAGTTTTAAAATAATCATTTTGTCTTCACAGATTTTTAACCTCTGATATGTTTCAAAATATTTCATTGATTACTTATTGATGCTCAAATTGCCCCATCTTTTGCCAGTAGGAGCCTTTTCAAGTTGGCTCCTGAGTCTTTTAAATAAAACCCCAGTAATCTTTGTTGATTTCCTTACTCTTTTGTGGAACCAGATAGTTATCTAGTGTATTTCCCATTCCAAACCAGGAATCAGACATTGCACCAAAGTACGTTGGCTTCTTTTAGTTGTATATGGTATTAGGAGACCATGGTGGGCATAATCTGATTTTTAATACCATAAAGTATGAGAAATACCAGCAGCAGCAACTGTACTTTCATTTCTTATAGGTGTTCCTTCCCACCATTGGTCACTGACATCTGCTATTCCCTCTGCCTGGAACATTCTTCTCTCCCTCTTCACCTTCTTATCAACCCCACACTCATCTTTCTTATTTCAGTTCATACTTCACTATCTAGGAAAGCTTTTTCAATTTCTTTACACATGTTATCTTGCTATATGCCCTCAAAGTACTTTAAAATACTTAGAACTCTTGATGACACAGTTATTTGAGGAATACTTAATTTCTGCACTAGACTATAATATCCATGAGGAGAAACCCCATCGGGTTTTGCTCAGCACTGTGTCCTAAGCTGAAGCCTGACCTGCTGAGGAATACCTGGCCTGGGTCACCACTTTCTAGTGGGCTAATCAGTGTGCCCCAATACTGATGTCTTCCTGGAACATCTGAATATACTTAGTTAAGAGGAGGTCATACTGGATTAGGGTGGACCCTAAAGCCAATGATGGTGCCCTCAGAAGGACAGGGGATACCCAGAATGAGTGTAGGGCTGTGTGAAGACGGGGGTAGAAATTGGACCGGAGCCGCTCTAAGCTGAGGAGTGAGGAGAGATGCAGAGGGTTGCTGGTACCACCAGAAGCTGGAAAAGGCTGGAAATGATTTCTCCTGAGAGCCTTCGGAGAGAGCATGGCCTTACAACTCATCCATTTTGAACTTGTGACCTCCACAGCTGTGAGAGAATTCATTTCTGTCATGTTAAGCCACCCAATTTCTGATACTTGGCTCTGGGAGCCCCAGGAAACTAACACAGTGGTTATGACACTTTGAACTGCATTAGGAAGGGTGGTTTTTAAAGATCCAGTGTGTCAGGGAATACAATTCATCTGAACAATCAAATCATCAGAAATCTGGTGTTTTGGATACAAGAATAATGCCTCCTATCCACTCTGGGAGCTTTGCCGGCTCCTTCAGTCTGACACCTCTCAAGGTTAGTGAAAGGCTGCTGCAGAAAACCCATTAGTGTAGTCCACAGCAGTCTGGAGAGTCCTGCTTGGGAATGATTGGGGTCAATGTGAGGGTTCTGTTTGAAGTTATTGGGGAAGTAGTAGTGAATGATTGAGGGAAAAGGAGGCAAAATGCAAAGAAAAACAAAGTGGAGCTCTAAGAATTATGTGAAGACCAGGTGACTTGGAGATCAGTTTACCAGTCTGTCATCGTGTGTGTGCGTGTGTGTGTTTGTGAGTGTGTATGTGTGTGTGTGTGTGTGTGTGTGTGTGTGTGTGTATGCTTTTATTGGTGCATTGTAATTATACATCATACTGAGGTATAGAGTGATTGAAATATATATGCACACAACTCTTGGAATATTTCCCTCCAGGTCCCACTCCCTCCCTCCCCTTCCTCAGACATGTCTTTGAGATTGGCATTGGTAATTTAATATGTGTACATAGCATTATTTCAACTCTTACATTTTAATCAGACCCACCCAAGATATTTTTTGGTCACCAAACTGCTCCTGTTACAATACTTTTTTTACTTACTACTTATTTTGTGAGTATGTGGTACTGGGGATTGAACCCAGGGACACTCTACCTCTGAGCTACCCCCCTCCGTCCTATTTTTTATTTTTTATTTTGAAATAGTGTCTCACTAAGTTGTGGAGGGCCTCACTATGTTGATGAGGTTGGCTGCGACCTATGATCCTCCTACTCAGCCTCCCAAGTAGTAATATTACAGTCGTGTGCCACCATGCCTGGCTCTGTTAACAATATTTTAATTTTTGCTCTACAGCTATACTCACCTGGTGTCCCAGTCCAAAAAAATCACATTCCCTCCCTTAAATCCTTTCTTCTTTTCCTAGAACCACTTCTCACTCATTGTGCCAATACACAAGAACATTCCTGCTGCTCATTCATTATTCAAAATATTCTGAACAACTCAAGCTAATGTTGAGTAAATCACTTTAATCAATAAAGGGTTTAGTTTGTTAGTTCTATCAAATTCTAGCAACTAAAACCAAAATAACAGCTTCTAAAGTACTGTAAAGGCCAGGTATGGTGGTGCACGCTTGTAATCCCAGCACTTGGGAGGCTGAGACCAGAGGATCTGGGTTTGCGGCCAGCCTCAGCTACTGAGTGAGGCCCTCTGCAACTTAGTGAGACCCTGATTCAAAATAAAGAATAAAAAAATAGGACTGGAGGTAGAGCTCAGAGGTAGAATGCCCCTGGGTTCCATCCCTAGCTCGGTAAAATATATAAATAATAAAGTACTGTAAAATAGAGGCTTGATACCTTTTAACATAGATATTAAGCAGGACAACTATAAAGTTTAGTTATGTGTTTAAATTAATGCCTTACCCACTAAGAGCAAAATAGTGAAGTATATGCTTCCTTTGCTTTAAAGGTGGTCCTAATGGGTTTTTGCTTTTGTTTTTAACTTTTTTAACTGTCAGCAAAGAGCCCATCTCTAAAATTCTATTTTATAACATGTGGTGGAAACACTACTCAATTTGAAATCATAAGACCTGAATCTGAGCCCTGGGCTCTGCTACTTCTAAGCTGTGTAGAATTGGACAGACCACGTAAGCATGATTCAGTGAGGGGGAAATTGTATGTAAGTATCTAAGGTCAGTGCCTGGTATACAGTTGGCATTTAATAAGGGTTAACAATGCATATAATTGGATTGAGAGTGAAATGATGAGGTTGTGGAGTGAAACAACCAGATTCAAATTCTGATTCTGCCACCTCCTCGTGTTACAGTTGCACCCCGTCGCTTGGGCTCTCTGGGCCTCAGCTTCCTTCTCTCTAGAGAGGAAAAAGTAGTTCCTTACTGCCTGGGGTTCTTGCAAATTTTAAAACATATAATCCATAAAGAGAACTTATCACAGTGTTTGGTACATTTTAAATATTTCATAAATACATTTGTTACTATTACACAACTGATGTTTCAGAAATGCTTTAATGGTTTTGGACGTTGTAAATATTAAGATATTGATATGAAATATTGTTAGGACTACTTTCTATGTCATTATATTCAGATTAATTCTAAATGATTACAGGCCAAAACATGAACTTTAAAATGATAATGATATTAGCAAAAATAAAATATAAGAAAAAAAGAGTAGCAGTATGTTTTTATCAGAATGTAATGCATAAAGGAGGTCCATTCAATCCATTTCTTTCTCTAATAGTACTATCAAAGCACATTTTATGGGAAGGTCCAAAATAGGTAAAGTATACTCTACGATATATTAATTTTATTAGTTCTGAAGAATGAGGAAGTGATCTTCCAGATTATCCCGTTTCCTAATGTTCAGTATTCAGCCATTAGAGATTTAGTCATTTGACTTGAAAATACATTCCCTGGGAAGACAATGCGCTATCACATAGAGCATCTAAGTGGAAAGGGGGTTATCAGAGGGACTTCAAAGGAGATCGCAACCAGAAATAGCAACTATCGAAGGGCAAAGAAAAGTGAACAGATGCTATGAAGACAACCTTCACTTTCTTCTTAACCAAAACCATCTTTTAACATTGGCAGAGAAGACCCAGAACTTATAGATAACAACTGCTTTAGTTTTTGAAAATAATATGTGATCATGCATTTATGTAACCATGACAAACAGATCTGACTGGAAGATTGCAAGGGCGTTGGACTATTTTTCTTTTCAATTTTGTCAATGATCCAGGTATTTTTGATATTTGCCTAAAAAAAGAACACAATACTGCTATAGATAACTGCCCTATCAAAATGTTTTTATAATATCCATTCTGCAGCCACAATTTGTCTATGGATGACACAACGAAATGACAAATTTAAAAATCACCTATTTTTAGTCTTTTCTTACATGTAAAAAAATATAAAAATATTCATTGGGTTGCAGGTCTGACTTTTGGCAGCCAAAGGCATGGCACCCAAAAAGTATAATTATAAAATCACTCCAAAACTATTTTGTCATGTCATGTGGCAGATAAATAATGGTTGCTTTCATGTGAGAATTAATTTAGCAACTGGTTATGCAAATGTAGACATTTATTCAAGTTCAGGCTAAACCTCCAAGAGGGAGCAGCTACTAGCCCCTGGGACTATTGTTCTTTATTCTCAACAAAGGAGATGTAAGTTTCTTTTTTTGGGAGGGGTACTCTAGAACAATGTATTTCTTTATTTTAAAAGTATTTATAAAATTCCCAAAGAAATATGTATTCATTTTTAATTCTAATACACAAAGGTATAAAATAAAATAAGAAAGATGCCCACCTTATCTACCCCCCCTTGGTTCTCTTTGTTGTATATCCTTTGCATGCATATACACTTTTACATCTATGGAGACAGACACAAAGAGAAAGAAATAGTCTTCAAACTTTATTGCCAATGTCATCAAATATTGATACAGAGGAATGAGGGTAGAGCTCAGTGGTACACAGCATACTTAGCATGTGCAAGGCCCTGGGCTCAATCCCTACCACAAAAGAAAGAGAAAATAAAATCCTGATACAGAAATTTTGCAACAGCTAAAGATGGGTCTTTGGGAGTCTTCAGAATTCAGGTTCTTTCACCTTAGTCTCACACAGGGTCTAACTGAACTGGCTGTATTATGATGAAATCTTTAGCTATTCAAATGTGAATCATGGACAATTATAGCCTGGTGTTGTCCAACTTAACATTTCACAGCTCTAATTGCTGAAACCAACAAAGAGCATCAATACACAAACCTTAAGATTATTTTTTGACCAGGCCGTGGTAGCACATACCTGTAATCCTGATACTTGGAAATCTGAGACAGGAGGATCACAGACTCAAGGCCAGCCTCAGAAACTTAGCAAGACCCTCAGCAACTTAGTGAGACCCTATTTCAAAATAAGAGATAAAAAGGGCTATAGCTCAGAGGTAGAATGCCTCTGCGTTCAATCCCTAGTACTGGGGGGGAGGGGATTTGTTTTGAAGTTCAGTTTAAATATTTACCTGAAATTTTAGCTTGGTTCCCAAAGCTTGCTCAGCTTGCAAGAGTCCACTCTATCTACTGAATGGGAAGATGTCTACTGAGCATCCTGACACTGTGAGGGAGGGGAAGAGCTGCCTCCTCTCTGTGGAGAGGGAGCACACTGAGAATAGACCCTCGTGTAATTTTGGCACATTGTTTTCAGATCTAATTCAAACTAGGAAATGCAGGGAAGTGTGATAATGAAAATAACAGGATCAGGGGAGTGTGGAAATTAGCTGATTCCCCCCCAACACACACACACACACAAAATTCATAAAAACAGACTAGCTGGAGCGTGGGGTGTGATTTCTGGGTTTCATGTGAGAAAAGATATCCTACAGCTGAAACCAACAAGGGAATATCCTTCACCTCTCTGTGGCTAGAAGCATATGGCAAGACCACTGCCTGAGAGGAAGTCTAACAAGACTGACCCCAAAGCAAAAATACAGGGCTAAAGACCTAGCTCATGGAGTTGTGAGCATTCCCTGACGCCATAAAAATATGGCTTTAGTCAGCATTCTCACTGCTGTAATCCAAAACACCTAGCCACCACAATTTAGAGAATGAAAATTTATTTGTTCACAGTTCTGGAGATTTCAGGGGCTTAAGCCATGTTAGGCTGAGTGAAGTCTGCAGAGCTCAGGGCATGGCGTGGGGAGCGGAGAGTGCCTGCACATGCATGGGCTCTGCTCTCACATTACAGAGGCAGAAGAGAGAGCAAGGGGAGGAGGGAACATATATAATCTCCAAGGCCATACCCCCAAGGACCCTTCCTCAGTAACCAAGCCCTGCCTCCAACTTTGGGAGGTCTAGGAGGACATTCTAAACCGTAACATGTATCTAGCATAATGCCTACTTCATGGAAGCACTCATTAAGTGGTAATTGGTGCAGGTGATGATAATGATTCATTCTAACACTAAGTAAAGGGGCCACTTCCTTCATGGAGAAAGAGCAGAGCTCTCTTGTTAATGGCCACAAAAATCACTGATGGGGAAATTTTTTCATGCCATCAGAAACTTTAAAAATGACCCCTGAAGATGGGAAGAAGATAGGTTTATATCTATGTGCATTAGACTATAAATCCCTTGAGGGATTTTTATCGTCCAGTCATCGTTGCCTAGCACAATGTATGACATACTACTATCATGATCAATGTTGCCATGTGGGGTAGTGATCAAGACCATGAGCTCTGGAGTCAGGCTCTTTGGATATACCGTCAAGTTCTCCCACTTATTAGCTGTGTAAAGATTGGGCAGGTTACCTACTCCCTCTGTGCTTTGGTACCCTCATCTGTAAGTAGTTTCTACTTCTTTGGGTTGTCATGAGGATTAAATAAAATACTGTATGTACATGGCTCAGAACAGGGCCTCCCGCCCCGGCATGCTATATGTTTGCTATTATTGTTTCAAGGATGACAAAGATAATACTCTCTCCCCATCCAAAGGGCCACTCTTAGGAATGCCCTTTGCCACACCTCCTGGCACCTACTGGTCCTCTAAGAAAAGCGTATGTTGTTTGCCCGTTTTACTTCCAATACTAGATGATACTGGATGGGATATTTTCAACCTGACTGTAGTTTTTCATTTTGTTTTGTTTTGTTTTTTCCAGAAAAACTGATGCCCAAAGCTGCTGCCGAGAACCTCTGCTATAGTTTTCAACAATGCAAAGTCAAGTCTCTTCTTGCTGATTTGTAAACATGACCTGAAAATTATTACCCGTGTTATTTATGCCATATTTAAGAAAATAACAACTTTTTTTCCCTAAATTATTGGGTAAACTATATTTACTAGTGGTATTGTCTGACCCTAATGGGGTTTTCAGGGTATCAAATTAGCCTACTCAAGAATAATTAAGGCACAATAAGCCTATTCTCTCTAAAAATCAATAAGTAATGCTTTTAATTCCCCTTGATTACAGGATTTGGCAGAAGAATGATCATGCCATGAAACCGACACTGCCAAAAAAATCGTTATTCCGATAAAAACAAGTAAGAATAAGCCAACAACTGGGCTACAGAAAGAAAAAAAGATGTATCAGGAAGCTGTTTCTGTATGAAATGAGAAGCCAGGGTTCTGCCATTGGCCTCAGCAGGAGCAGGAGCTATTCTCTTGCAAATTGCCCTCACTGTGGCTGAATGATATTATCTCCACCTGTGCAGCAATTCTTTCACCCACTGGCTTCCATAAGCAGGGTGAAAATTGCCTCTAACTTCTCCTTAGTCAACTGTGCTAGGGGAGGAGACAGCAGTTACCCCAAACGGAGGAGCAGGCACTGGATTCCTGTGTCATGAGAACAGGACCCTCAACTAATGTTTGCATTAGATCCAGCCTCAGTGGTCATTCTAGCATGGGGGGAGGGGGGACAGCCACTCTCTCCTCCAAAGGTGGCAATTGTTTTCTAATGTTAACAAGTTTCATATAAATCATCCCTGATTTTCTTTTGTTTTCTGGCATCTGGAATGAAAGTTTAAAAGGAAATAGTGCCAAAGGCCAGAGAAAGACTAGAAAGAGGCAGCCCGGAAGAGAGGAAGGAGAATGAGCACTGGAACGAGGAAGAACTGCTCAGGCTACAAGCTGTGCCGCCCACATGGGGTTACCATGAGCAAATTTGCTTCCCCTCCCCAGCCTCAATTTCCTCAACAATAGGAACAGGGAAATCTACCGAGGGTCATTATCAGAATTTAATGAAATAGGTTAACACGTAATGCATGGTATAATGACAACTAACAAGAACAAAATAATATCATTTACAAGAAAATGGAAGGACCTGGAGAACATTATGTTAAGAGAGATCAGCCAATCACAGAAGGAGAAGGGTCATATGTTTTCTCTTATATGCGCAAGCTAGGGAGTAGTGGGGATACAAAAGGTACAAAAGGGACTCCGTACAATGGTGGAGAATCCTCAATGGAACCAGGGAAGTAGTCCAAGGGAAGAGGAAGAGGAAGAATGAAGTTCATCAGTGGAATTACTACCATTGACCATGTGTACATATGAGAATATACCAATGTCAATTTCAGTACTCTGTACTAGGGGGAGGCAGGTGGGGGGGCACCAAAAGATGTGTGCATGTATGTTACTGTCAAATTGATGTCCATTGTGATGTGAGACTATAATGCACCAATAAAAGCACATAAAAAGAAATATTGCAATTAAACAAAAAAATCATCCTCCAAAATGCATCTTCTTTTTGGCCTTTGGCATGGAACAGAGACCCCAAGAGGGTTGACTTGCCCTTGGAGTCATCTAGAGTCTGGAGATGACCAGGATGAGGTCACCATGGGCTTATAGGGAGGGCTGATACCCGGATGGATTGCGGAGTCCCTAGCTTGGGAGTGAGGTCATCACATGGAATTCTGTTAGGTGGGTCCAAGACCCCACCTTATGCTCTCCTGTCTTTACCTCCCACCCTATAATCAAACAGCATTATCGTCTCCTCCCCTATTACCCAAGCCATTGCAAGAAGAGGAAACTACTATAACTAATTTGACTATGAAGGCTTTGGGGAGGGTTACAAAAGGGCTCTCTTACTGCAAACTTCCTGGCAGCTCTGAAGCCATCACCGTTACACTTGCAACCCCCTCTTCTGATTACCGTAATAAACACACAGAATGTTCAGAGCCGACAGCAAGCTTGTGCCCGTAACATGAGTACCCGAGGATGATTCCTATACTGGATGGGAAGGAGGACACTCCTTATTATACTTCACCAATCGTTATTATGATAGTATCTGCACGGAACCTCTGAATCTGGGGCATGGAACTAATGATCCACTAATACTATGGAGAAAAAAGAAAAGTAATTATCTTATGTGTACCCCAAGCTCAAACACTAAAAAAAGAAAGAATCAGAGGGGCTATGTTATAAAGCAAAGAGAAAACAAAAAGTAGGGGTATACAGTCTATTTGAAACCTGAGTGACACTCAAAGACACAGTCTTCAGCCGGGCGTGGTGGCGCACGCTTGTAATCCCAGTACTTTGGGAGGCGGAGACCGGAGGATCCGGGTTTGCGGCCAGCCTCAGCTCTCTCTCTCTCTCTCTCTCTCTCTCTACCTAGTGAGGCCCTCCGCAACTTTGTGAGACCCGGTTTCAAAATAAAGTATAAAAAAATAGGGCCGGGGGTGTAGCGCAGAGGTAGAACACCCCTGGGTTCAATCCCCAGTACCGCAAAAAAAAAAAAAAAGACACAGTCTTCAAGGGAAGTAACACAATGTGGGCCCAGTCCCTGCCCATCCCCCTCCCCAGTGGTACCCAGGAGGACAGAGTTTAGTGCTACCTTTGGGAGAGAGGAAAAGGCAAGAGAAAGGACAAGTTTTCGTTCTTTTACTTTCTGTCCTGGTGAAGCTCCAAAAGAAAGTGACCTTCTAGTGTCTGGGGGTGAAGGAGACTACACAGAGGTTTGCTCCACGTCTTCAAGTTATGTTTCATAAAACTCCTGCCGGGAAACATCCTGGTGATGCACCTGCAGCTACTGCAGAGATTGACAGCACTGATCCATTCACTACCAGGCACCTCCTTCTCCCCTAATAAATGCCCAGGAAATACATGAGAACAGGCAGAGAGATGCCACACAGCTCACTAAGAATTATTTGTTTCAATCAGTGCTTGTGAAGAAACAGACTCTCATCAAGAAGCATGCACTAAGCTGGCCATGGTGACCTATGTCTGTAAGCCCAGTACTTGGGGAGCTGAGATAGGAGGAACACAGGTTTGAGGTCAGTCTGAGCAGTTTTGTGTGTGTGTGTGATACTAGGGATTGAACCTGGGGGCATTATACCTCTGAGCTATACCCCAAGCCCTATTTTATTTTTTAGTTTGAAACAGGCTCTAAGTTGTGGAGGGCCTCACTAAGTTGCTGAGGCTGGCCTCAAATCTGCAATCCTCCTGTCTCAGCCTCCCAAGTACTGGGATTACACAGGTCTGTGCCACCATGCCCAGCTTAGTCTCAGCAATTTAGCAAGGCCCTCAGCAACTTAGTGAGACCCTGTTTCAAACTAAAAAATAAAATAGAGCCGGGCATGGTGGCACATGCTTGTAATCCCAGTACTTGGGAAGCTGAGACCGGAGGATCCAGGTTCGCAGCCAGCCTCAGCTACTTAGTGAGGCCCTTTGCAACTTAGTGAGACTCTGTTTCAAAATAAAGAATAGAAAATACTGCTGGGGGTGTAGCTCGGAGGTAGAATGCCCCTGGGTTCAGTCCCCAGCACCAAAAAAAGAGAGAGAAAAAGGAAGGAAGGAAGGAAGGAAGGAAGGAAGGAAGGAAGGAAGGAAGGAGCAAGCACACTAAACACCTCTCTAATGGGTGAGGTTTCCCTGCTTCCTTTATGCATCCCCTGATAACACAGACCCTCACTCTCATCTCATCAGATGTGGTTGGTACCGATTACTTTAGCACGATGCAGTCTTGACTCTGCTTCAATGTATTGGTTTAAAAGTATGGCGTCTGAGCACAGGCAAAAAATAAACAAATAAAAACCAGATAAATTGAACTTCATCAAAATTAGAAACTCTTATGCATCAAAGGACATTGTCAACCAAATGAAAAAGCAACCCCCAGAATAGGAGAAAGTAATAACAAATCATACATCTAATAAAGGACTATCACTGCAAATATATAAAGAATTCCTAAAAGATAACAGCAACAAAATAACTCTATAAAAATAAGGACTGGAACAGATGTGTCATCAAGGATGATTTGTAAGTAGCCGGTAAGCACAGGAAAAAATGCTCGGCTTCACTAATCATGAAGGAAATGCTCATCGAAACCACAATGAGATACCACTGAGATGATTACACATCCAAGAAAAAGGTGTGGACAAGGATGTTTTTCTGGTGCAGTGTGACAGTTCCTCCAAAAAATTAAACTAGAATTACTATAGAATTTAGCAATGCTACTTCTAGATATATACTCACATTTGAACACCCATGTTCATAGCAGCACTATTCACAACCGCCAAAAGATGGGTGTAACCCAAGGGTCCATCTGTAGATAAATGAATAAGTATATACATACAGTGGAATATTATTTAGACATAACATAAAAATTTCTGATAAATGCTGCAACAGGGATACATTTTGAAAAAATCATGCTAATTGAAATAAGTCACAAAAGAACAAATGCTACATAATTCCACCTATATGGGGTACGTTGAGTAGTCAAATTCATAAAAGGCAGGCCGGGCGTGGTGGCGCGTGCTTGTAATCCCAGTACTTGGGAGGCGGAAACCGGAGGATCAGGGTTCGCGGCCAGCCTCAGCTACTTAGGCCCTCTGCAACTTTGTGAGACCCGGTTTCAAAATAAAGTATAAAAAATAGGGCCGGGGGTGTAGCTCAGAGGTAGAATACATCTGGGTTCAATCCCCGGTACCGCAAAAAAAAAAAAATCATAAAAGGCAGAAAGTACAATGGTGGTTTCCAGGGCTGGAGGGAAGGTAATTGTTTAACGGTCACAGAGATTCGATTTGCAAAGATGAAAACAGTTCTGGAGCGAGATGGTGGTGGAGGTTGCATGACAGTGTGAATGTACTTAATGCCACTGAACTGTACATCAAAAATGGTTAAAATGGAAAACTATAAAATGTATATTTTATCACAATAAAAATTTAGAATTAGATTTTAAAAGCATAAGGCTTGGGGTCAAGGTTTCAAGGTTAACATCTCAGCTATCCCACCAAATAATGTGTGTGTGTGTGTTACTGGGAGTTAAACCCAGGGCATTCTACCTCTGAGCTGTACCCCTACTTTATTTTTCGTTTTGAAACAGGATCTCACTAAATTGCAGAGGGACTCACTAAGTTGCTGAGGCTGGCTTCAAACCTGCAATCCTCCTGTCTCAGCCTCCCAAGTACTGGGATCACAAGCATGCGTCACTATGCCCAGTGGCCACCATATAACTGTGATGTCTGTAAAATGAGTCATTTGGCCTTTGGCCTTTCTCTGCGCCCATTTTCTACCTGTAGAATGGGATAAGTCATGAGGTTGTCATGAAATTTATGTGAAATGGTCAAAGGAAAATCCAGGCACACAATGAGCATATGAAACCTTTAGCTATTTTTATTATTGTTATTTCATTTGCTATAGGTCGTAAACGCTCTTTGGTGTCATGGAAAATTGTTTCTTCCTTTCCCACATCCCCCATAAAGCATTATTCATGTATTATTAAATGCTTATTGACTGATTTATGTATTCAAACACAAAAATGAACCTACTGACTATCACTGGTTGTTTTTCCAACACAGAATATAAATTAGTATTGATCCCTTCATATTCTTGAATAAGTCTCCTGGAGCCTAAGATATGCATACATAGACAGGTGGCCAAGCCTAAGGTATTATTTTGAAAAGAATGTAATTCACATTGCTATGCTCCAAAACCAAGGGAATCCTAAGAAATCTCTCCCATGCTAGTATGTTATTCTAACCAACCTATAGAACCAGCCACAGAGTACAAAACCACATAATTGTTTGGGACACCACCAGATACAGAAGTATGCAAAGTTAAATAGGTGGCAAAATCCCCGAGTCCCAGAAGTTAATGCCATCTTTGCCTATCACTGAAAGGGACTGAGGTGTGAAGGAAAGAGAGACCATTGGTAAGAAGGAAGCTCCAGCCTAGAGCAGGTTGGGACCCTCTACTAAATATAAAGGTAAATGGCCAGATGTGGTGGCACACACCTGTATTCCCAGTACTTGGGAGGCTGAGACAGGAGAGTCTCAGGTTTGAGGCCAGCCTCAGCAACTCAGCAAGACCTTCAGCAACTTAACGAGACTCTGATCAAAATACAAAAAAAAAAAAATTAAAAAGCATTGGGGTGCAGCTCAGAGATAGAATACCCATGGATTCGATCCCCAGTACCAAAAATAAATAAATAAATAAATAAATAAATAAATAAATAAATAAATGTACACGTATCTGAGGATGCTGTTGGTCTCAAGGTTTGATGGCATGAGATATAGGGCATAAACTAATTCTCTCCATTTTAAGTGAAACTATCTTAAGATGAAAGCTTCTACCCAAAATTGCTATAATAAAATATTAACATCCATTCTCAAGCAGACCCAGTGATTTCTGAAATGTACAGCACTTTCACAAGGTTTTCCTAAGATGAGTTTTTTTAAAAAAAAACCTTGGGCTGATGCTGGCTTCAAAAATAACCTTCTATTGAAGTGGGAGAAAATTCATTTAAAGGATTATTTCTCCAACAGTTCGAGTGACTATTTCCCCCGGATATCTTTTGCAGAACCCACACCCGAAAGCTTCATAATTCCATTAAATCAGTGCACAGCTGGGCAATTCTTTCTTTGCTCACATTATAGTGATCCCCAGGGAATTTATGTAAATCTATGGAAATTCATTTTAAAGGCAGTACCCAGAGAGGAAGGATGCACCCTCATTAAGTAAATGATTTTATCTACAAATAAGCTAAAAGCGTCATGCTGGAGAGCTAAATTAAACTTTCCATCAGGAAAACTAAACCATTCGCTTTCTTACTGAGACTTTACCTCAATGCCACCGAGTCTATAAGACAAAAGATTTTGAGGAAGTCCAGTAGATATCAAGGAATGTGTCGATGATAGACCATTGTAGGGCCTGGCCTCCCGCCACTTTTCTGTCCCCACCACCTGATTCCACTTTTGGAAACACTATGGTAAAGAATGGCGATCTTATCATTCATGGGCTCTCAGGAAAGATTCATCCAATATGGAGGGAACAAAATGACCTCCTCTCGTCTTTCAAAGGGCACCCAAGTGAACCTCAAGAAACTCTGATGAGATGGAGAGACTGAAAATTAAAAGATGGGATAGTGTGTGCTGGAAAGAGTGCAGGCTTCACGGTCAAACTGACCTGCTTTTCAGTCCTACACTCGCTAGCTGAATAGCACCTAGACTGCAGGGTCTTGGTTTCCTCATCTATACAGTGGAGGTAATAATTCTTGACAGTGTTATGAATGTCTCATAAGGTAATCTGTGTAAGATCCTTAGCCCAGTGGCTGAAACATGATTGGCACTCCAGTGCCTTCATCTGGACCAAAAGATGAAGTCTGAGGGAGATCTAGGCCACAGAAAAGGGAACCACTTAGAAGATTTGGGTCCTTGAGCAGCTGTGGTGCCCTCCCATCTCAGGAGATCTGCTCACCTTTCCTAATACTGGGAAATTAACATGAAGAAAATTTATGGTGATACTAGCTTCAATGTCACATCTCTTTCTCTTCCTCCTCCTCCTCCTCCTCCTCCTCCTCCTCCTCTTCCTCCTGCTCCTGTTCCTCCTCCTTCTCCTCCTCCTCCTCCTCCTTTTCCTCCTGCTCCTGTTCCTCCTCCTCCTTCTCCTCCTCCTTCTTCTTCTCCTTCTCCTCTTCCTCCTGCTCCTATTCCTCCTCCTCCTTCTGTGGTACTGGGGATTGAACCTAGAGGAATTCTACCTCTCAACTCTACCCCCAGCCTTTTTTAAATTTTCTGTTTTGAAACAGGGTCTCACTAGGTTGATGAGAGTCTCACTAAGTTGCTGAAGCTGGTCTTGAACCTGTGATCCACCTGTCTCAGCCTCCCAAGTACTAGGAGTGCAGATGTGCACCCCCACACTGGGCTCATATTTCTTTCTTCTAAACAATGCCAACACCGATTCTTTTAAGCAAAGATCTCCTCATATCCCTAAACACTATACCCTAGTTAAATCTTGGCTTTAAAGTCAGAATTAAAAGTAAAATTCTAATATGATCAAATTTACTTCTAAAAATCCATTAGGAAAATATATCACTGGAACACCTTCTCCATAAGGCCATCCTAGGCCATTTTCCATCTATTCCTGGGACAAATTGCTGATTCTTCACTTGAACCATGGGGGAACCAGCTGGCTTGAGTACGGGATATATATTGTCTCAAAAAGAATCACATACTTATATATTCTGAACATTTTGTTTAGCTAGATGCTCATAATCCACAAGAGACAGGTATAATTGAGGAGACAGCAGGTTTCTGTCTCCACAAACACACTGAGTAGTACAACTGGTTTAGTGGGTGAATTAGCAGTCTTTGAGATAGATGCCCATCCCTGTTCACTCCTCCCCTGAAGCATAGAGAGGAGTATCTAATGTAGACCCGGCCATGTCCCCTCAGTACAGGACATAATGTGGGCCGGTGATTTACCTTGAGCATCCCAGAAAGCAGAGCTGGATGTAAGGATCCATGTACTGCTGCTTTTACTAAGGGAATCTAGAGTGAGTGTAAGAGAAACCAAAACAGGGAAAATGGGGGAGCTGGTTAGAGCGCGTGCTGCTGAACTAGTTCATGCTAATTTTGACAGCTCATATTATAAGACGGAGCTATGAAAGCCACAAGGACTGCATCTCAGGACCATAGACATTGAGGAGAAACAAGCGGTATTTATCTACTTTTCTTATTAGTCAGTGGTCAAAGGTTTGCTCTCCTGGTACTTAACTTCCCTAAAATTCCAGCAGTGCATGTGTGCGTACTAGCAAGGTGACTCACACCTTAATGTCAATAGGGAAGTCCTGGGTTGGGAAGTCAGAGGCAAACAAGATGGGCTTAAAGTAAGGCACCATCAAGCTCTGACCAAGGGAAATCCTTCTGAACCCATGCAGAGCTGGGTGCTGCAGCAGTGGTTGAAGGGAGACACGTGAAGCTGAAAGACTGTGCATTGGTATGTAAGACGTGTTGGATAGAGAAAACAATGATGAGCACAGCTTTTCAGGGTATGATGCTAAGCAACTTAAATTTATTAGGACTGGCATGAAATAATGGAAAATATTATTATATATTATAAAATAACATTAAGCCTTCAAACTTACATCCTTGGAATCCCAATAATAATAAGGGCATTATCAACATTATTATTACTGGCTGGTTGCTTCCTTCAATCACTTCCTAAATGAGCACATAGCTCAGAGGTAGAATGCCCCTGAGTTCAATCCCCAATAAGACACACATACACACACACACACACACACACACACACACACAAAAAAAATAGAATAAAATAAAACAAGGGTGTTCTACCAATGAACTACACCCCTAACTCTTAATTTTATTTTGAAAGAGGGCCTCACAAAGTTGCCCAGGCTGGCCTCAAACTTGTGACCTTCCTGCCTCAGTCTCCCAAATACTGGGATTATAGGCATGTGGTACTAGGGATTGAACTCAGGAGCATTCTTCCTCTGAGCTACATCCCCCATCCCTATTTTATGTTTTATTTGGAAACAGGGTCTCATCAAGTTGCTGAAGGCCTTCACTAAGTTGCTGAGACTGGCTGGGAACCTGTGATCCTCTTGTTTCAGCCTCCCAAGTACTGGGACTACGAGCGTGTGCCACCACGCCCACCTCCTTTTTTTTTTTAATTTGGAAACAGGGCCTTGCTAAATTGCTAAGAAAATTATAAAATTTATCTGAAGAAATTACAGGATGAATTGGAGAGAGGAAAGGAGGTATAGCAAATGAAAGAGAAAGACTCAGATGAGAGGATCTCAGAAAAGACCAGGATGTAGAATGAATGAGAGCAAAGATTTAAAGACCTTGTCTTGAGAATTTTCCAGAATCAAAAGTTTCTGGAGATATATGTAAAAGATATCCATGCCTACATATGTTGTAGATAAATGCAAGACACCACAATTTTTTTAAAAAGTCTTAAGACAAAAGAGATCACTTGTAAAGGAATAACAGTCTGCAAGCTGACTTCTCAACACAACGATGAAAGCCAGGAGCAGTGAAATAATTCCTTTAAGAAATTGAAGAAAAGAATGTTAATCCAGTATTTTATACATAGAAAAGGTTGTTCAAGTTTGAGAGTGAATTAAAGATATTTCAAATATTTTTGGACAAAATCTAAGACAGAAACAATATACTTTCACAAGAAAATTCTTCAAAATATTCTTCAAGAAAAAAACATGACTGATTCCAGAAGATCTCAGAAGAAAGGTAAACAAAAACTGGTAAACATGTAGGTTAATTTAAATAAACCTTATGATATAAAATAATAATTAAATATCTGCTTTGGGAAAATAAATAAAATAATAGAACTTAAGTAATAGCATGGAAGCTAAGAAAATGACTGGAATCATATTCTCGTCCCCTTATAGTGTTCAGAAAGGAGAGGTGAGAGGTAAGTGGTTAAGTTTAGACGTAGTTAAGTTAATGGACACCGAGTAACATATTAAGATTTCTAAAAGAAGATAAAGTAGATCATATCATTTCTATTCAGAAAAGGGAGATAAGTGGAAGAAAATAAGTGAATTCAATGGGGAAAAAGACATGGGAAGAAGGGAAGGAGGGAGAGAGGAAGAAAGAAAGGAAAAAGGGGGGAAGAAACGAAAAAATGAACAAACAAAAAGATCATAGAAATAAGAAAAAGAATGTCACTAATCATAGTACTTATTTGTAGAGGCCTAACTCGTCACTTAAAAGACAAAATTTAAACACTAAAATCCAGTTATATGCTCAATATAAAAGACATACCTAAAATATAAAGACAGAAAATGACTTAGAGATATACCAAGATACACCAGGTAAATAGTAACTCAAAGAAAGCTAGTGGAGAGATTTTTATATTATAGTCTTTAATACAAGAGCCATTAGTATGAGGAGGTGATACTAGCCAAAGATTAAAGCTTCAAATCACCAGCAACAGACAATTAGATATGTAATATGAGGATAACCTCAAATTATATAGTACAAAACAATCATAGAACTACAGAGAGAAATTAACAAATCATTATAAAATATAAAAACAAAACACATCTTTCTTAATTATTAATAGTGTGAGGAGAAAAAATCTTTCAAAAACATGAGATGTTTAGACAATCAAACTTGATTTAATGGAGTTAGTTTAGACAGAGATAAAGATATCCATATCAAATACATGGTATATTTATCAAATTGAATATATTAAGCCATAAAGAAGCAACTTATATGTATATGTCTAAGTGCTTGTATATTTATGTATGTGTGTATTACATTCTATATTCTTTGACCACCTGTAACTAAATCAGAAATTATTGCCAATGAGATAAATATTTAACTTCTTCTTATGAAACATTTCTAAAACAGGAGCAGATGAGATTGTATAGGGGATCGGAATGTACTCTCAGCTAGCTTCGACAATTATTGAATTCATAACCAATCTTTTATAATCTCTATGCCCACTCCCATCCATATGTTTATGAACAAATTCATCCATGAATACCTCTCTGTAGAAGAGCTTTTTAAAAATATAGCCACAGCACAATCATGTGTCTTTATTTTAATTACTTGAATATCTAGCCAGCGTTCTAATTTCCCTGATTATGTCAGAGGTTTGTTTGTTTATTCAAATCAGAAGGCAAATACTTTGTCAATGCTTTACATGATTAGAATTTTAAAACCATCTTTCTAAATAACTTGTTAAGTCACAGAGGAAATGATAATCGAACATTGAAATTACTGGTAACTGAATGAGGAGCAAATTATCAATCTCATTAAAACTTTGAAAGGCAGTGAAAGCAGTAATTTGACAAAACTTTTACACTTTGGTACTTATATTAGAAGAAGAAATTGTGAAAATTATTTAAGAATTTGGGGTGTGGAGGAGGCTCAACAGAATATAAACAAAGAAAGCAGAAGGAAGAAATAAAGAGGAGACTATTGAAACAGAAAACTAAAGTATAATATAGGACCGATGGAATGGAACGAAGATGGAGGCAACAATTTGATCCTCATCCCAGCGCGAGGAGGCATGGATTTACCCTCCCCTGAGTCTTTGTTCTGCAGCACTGTCACCAAGATTATGGCAGAAATGATGCTCAGCCATTTCTGTGTATAGCCTTTATTTTCTTTCTTTTTTTTTTTTGCGGTACTGGGGATTGAACCCAGGGGCATTCTACCTCCGAGCTACACACCCAGTCCTATTTTTTATTCTTTATTTTGAAACAGGGTCTCACTAAGTTGTGGAGGGCCTCACTAAGTAGCTGAGGCTGGTCCCGAACCTGCCATCCTTTTGTCTCAGCCTCCCAAGTACTGGGATAACAAGCATTCACCACCTGTGTTTAGCCTTTAAGAGGACTTGCAACTTTTACTTTCTGTCTTAGAACATTCTTGAAGCACTGGTTGCAATGTAGTAAGTCTGACGACTGGTCTGCAAGAGAGGACTTGCAGAGAGGCCCTGTGTTACGTGGGCAGAAGGAGAAACCCAGCTGAGGTGAGCCCTCTGGCTGTCCTTACCAATGCACCAGGCATGTGGGTGCGGCTATCTTGGTCTCTCCAGATCACGAGCCACCACCTGAAGACCACCAAGTAAACTCCATCAATGCTACGTGGAGCAAAAAAAACAACTCAGGCAAACTCTAACTGCTTCCTGAGCCAAAACATCTTAAGAGGCAATGAAACGGTGGTTATTTTAAGCCACTAAATTTTGAGGGTACTTTATTAGACAGCAAAAGATAAAACAAACAGTAAACAAAGCCAAAAGTTGGTTCTTTAAAAAGATTGATGAAAATTCGTGTTCCATCTCTACTGATACTGATTTTAGAAAAGGCACAAGACATTTTTTAAATTTGGGGGAAAAGGACTATAGATCAGACATTGGAAAACTAATAAATACTTGAAAATAAATAAAACAGATAAATTTCTGGAAGAAATAAAATTTACCAAACAAGAATGATTAAACCACTAAATCTCAAGTTTTCAATGAAATTGACTCAGGTGTGTTAAAATTGGTTAGAAGTCATAATCTATCCTTTATATGTATTTTATGTTTATACATCCTTGTATATCTTTATATATTTTTCATATTACATAAATGCTTTAATAATTTACCTATTGCTTTTATCAAAAGAATAAACCTCTAAAATATAATAATTATTTTAAAGTTACTGTGACTAGTATATTTGTTGCTCAATTTAAATTTTTATAGGTGTTCCACATCTGGGATGATAGGACAAAATGGATTTAAAAAAATAGAAGACATGAGTCTACCTATAACCATTAAGGAATTCAAATCAATAATTCAAGTTACTCCACCCCTCCTCAAAACTAGAATGAGAACAAAAGTTCACACAGTATTATAGGCAATTCTACCATAATTAAAGTCACATCTCTCTAAAACAAATAATAACAACAAAAGCCCACACAGTTTTAACAGGCAACTTTACCATAAATGAAGGTGCAGACAATCAATAAAATATCTTTTACAAAGGAGAGAGAGAGAGAGAGAGAGAGAATGCTCCAAATTCATTCCTTAAAGAAAGTATATTAGTATCAAAAATTAGGGATAGGATGAAAAAGGAAAAAATCTCCCTAGAGACTATAGATGTAAAAATCCTAAATAAAATTCATTAAGTTGAACCTACTAGTGTAGAAAATGATACTATCATGACTATGTCGAATTTTGCAATAATGCAAGTGGTTTATCATTAGAATATTTATCAGTGTAATTTACTTAAGAACAAAATCATCTTACTAGATGCATGAAAAGCATTTGATAAAACTGAACTAACCCAAATGCCTCCAGAGAAAATAGGGTAACAAATTATTATATATCCAATGAAAAAATATTATACAGCAGTTGAAATGAATTAATCTCATCTAGATGCAACAAACATAAAAGTCTTGGATAAAAACAACAAATCAAAGAAACAATACAGTACAATATCCCCCTTTTTCTATACTCATTGAAAGAAAGCATACATTTTCTAACTCTTTTTAGAAAATTATTGTATGATACCAAAAGCTTTAAAAAATAATTAGTAAGTAAAACACAGACCAACTTATACCATGTGCATATATGAATATATACTATGAATTTCACTATTATGTATAATTATACTGTACCAATAAAAACTTTTTAAAAGAAAATGTGGTATATATACACAAAGGAATATTATTCAGCCATAAAGAAGAATGAAATGCTGTCATTTGCAGCAAAATGGCTGTAACTGGAGGACATTATGTTAAGTGAAATAAGCTAGACACAATAAGAGACAAGTGTTGAAGGTTCCCTGTCATATGTGGAAGCTTTAAAAAAGTGGAGCTAGGTTGAATAGTGATTACTAGAAGTTGGGGAGGCAGGTGCTGAGGAAAAGGAAAGGGAGGCCGAAGTTGATCAGTGTATCCTGTATACATGTGTTAAAATCTACTGAACCCCATTACTATGTATACTTAATACATGTTAATAAAAAGTAAAACAGCAAGATACTGACATTAGATCATGGAATAGAATTGTTGAAATCACATACTAAAATATGATCTGAGAGAAAGGGAAAAATAAAACACTTGAGAAAAAATTCAAATGAAGTTTAACTATATTTCAATTGTTAAGTCAATATAAACTCCAGAAAAAATAATTAAGCTTTTCTTTAAAAGCAAGATTACAAATAAAAAGGTTGCAGTCCTAGTAGCAAATAAATCCATTGTAATGGATTTATCTGGGCTGTGGCTTGGGCCAGTAGGGCGTGGATGGAGGACATGGATCCCTGGGGTGCAGCCTTGGAGATTATAAATGGTTCCTCCTCCCCCTGCTCGCTCTCTCTTACTTCGGGCCTCCATGATGTGAGCACAGCCCATGTGCTCTCTCTCCGCCTCCTGCAGCCATGCCCTGAGACCCGCGGTCCCCGACCTCACATGGACTGAACCACAAACCATAAGAAAATAAATCTTCTTTCCTCTAAGTTATGTGGTCATTCTTTAGATTATAGCTGCAAGAATGCTGATGGATATACCATATTTAAAAGACAAATGGCTAACCAGAACACAGATTGACATGATATCTGTCAATTATGACTTTAATATAAAATTAACCCTTATACATTCCTAAGAAACAGACCAATACCCAATTGGTAACTAATTGGAGGCTATATATAGCCAATTAAAAGGAGCCCTTTAAACTGCATTGAATTAAATTTACATATGAAAATTGCTGACACCACAAGATCCTAACAAAAAACACAGGTTTCTTAGTGGTACATTTTTTTTCCTCTAACAGTTTACTATGATTAAAAAATTATGCTTATACCCATTAGTAGCATGCAAGTGGGAAAATTAAGTCTCAGTCTTATGACATCATCAATTGATATATTTCTACAAATGAGTTTATCAATATGTAGCAAAACAATTTGGACCCTTTGACCCAGTAATTCCACTTCCAGGGTTTTACAATCAGAAAATAACTGAGTGTATATACATATTATGTCTCAACAAGTTTGAACAATTTTTTTAATTAAATACAAAATTGGACAACTGCTCAAAGTTGTATATATAAGAATGTTAAACTTATATATGTACCTATATATACTGCATGTATGTGAAGATTTTAATTTATATGTACTATGTCAGTAAGAAATTGGGAATTGTCTAAGGTCTTAAAATAGCATAACGATTAAATAAGTTATAGAATACTCATACAATAGAATTATGTAACTTAAATCCAGATATATCTCTAATTATAAACACAGAAGAATAGTCAAACAATATAATTATACACATAATGTTACAAAGCAGTAGGCTTTCATTTTTTAAAATATTTTTTTTTTTGGTGGTACTAGGGATTGAACCCAGGAGCATGCATTCTACCTCCGAGCTACACCCCCAGCCCTATTTTTTTTTTATTCTTTATTTTGAAACAGGGTCTCGCTAAGTTGCGGAGGGCCTCACTAAGTAGCTGAGGCTGGCCGCAAACCTGGATCCTCCTATCTCAGCCTCCCAAGTACTGGGATTACAAGCGTGCGCCACCACGCCTGGCTTAAATAATTTTTAAACCTACATGTAAGCTTAAGATTTTTGAGAAAGAATATGGAGAAGGATGCTCTTTACTCATGGGATTTTCCTTTTATTTTATTTTATTTTTATTTGGTACTAGGAATTGAAACCAGGCCATTCTACCTCTGAGCTACACCCCCAGCCCTTTTTATTCTTTGAAAAGGGATCTTGCTAAGTTGCTGAAGATCTAAGTTGCTGAGACTGGCCTCGAACCTGCAATCCTCCTGTATCAGCCTCCCAAGTACTGGGTTTACAGGTGTGTGCCACCATGCCTGATTAGCATTTATTTTATTATTCTACCTAGTGTTTCAACAGTACACATGGATTACTTGTGTAATGAGTAAAGAGACTAAGAAAAAGAAAGTGAACAAGAAGTAGAAAGAGAAAGAAAACAGAAGGGCAAATGCCATTAAGTATCACCTCTACTAAGAAATATTCTTTGGCTAAATCTACAGTCCCGTTGCCTCTGATTATTCCCTTTCCTGGAATTCCCTCAACTCTTATGCATACAGTTTTGACAGCATTACCATGCACTTGATTTTGTTTTCTAGTTGTTTTACTTTTCAAAGTAATGTTACCCCTGCAAAGTTTTATAAATATTCTTATACTTTTTTTAATGTACCACAAATCTCTGCACACATAGACATTTCAAAATGTTGAGCGAATTTAACTGCATAACTGTCAGTAGCCAAATTTAGTTTATAGTCACAAATTTTGCCAAAAGAACAGATCTTGAGAGATGGATGGTGCGGCAGTGTTGAGATTAGGCAGAGAAGCGATTCTGGAGGGGAGCCAGGAAGCAGCTTTGAAACAATCTGATGTGATAGAAGGCCTACTGGGTTGAGGAGGCTCACATTCTTCTGCCAATTAACTTTGAGAAAGTGATTTAAATCTATCAGGTCAATAAGATAAATAAAACACAGCTCCTTCTCTAGTTATGATTCCTTGGTGCTCATGACTTCTCAGTGAAGATTTAGAAATGCTATTCCACCATTAAGAAATGGTGGAATTTAGCACAAAAATGGAGTAGCATTCAGAAAGTAACCACTACTGCTCTCTGGGCTTAAGATTTTAAAAATGAGCTAGGTGTGGTGGTGCACACCTGTAATTCCAGTACTTGGGAGACTGAGACAGGAGGATTGTAGATTCAAGACCAACCTCAACAACTTAGCGAGGCCCCCACCAACTTAGTGAGACCATTTCAAAATAAAAAATAAAATAGGGCTGGGGGTGCAAATTAGAGAGAGAATGCCCCTGGGTTCCATCCTCAGTACTACACACACACACACACACATACACACACACACACACACACACACATACACACACACACACACACATACACACACACACACATACACACACACACACACACATACA
>PVJS01022764.1:0-16395 GCA_004027185.1 Glis glis
TACCGCAAAAAAAAAAAAAAAAAGATTTAGAGACACAATGGTTAAAATGTAAAGCAGGGAAAGAAGATCCAAAACATAAAACTGGAAGAAGAAAATAACAATTGAATATAATTAGTATTTAAAACTATAATCTTAAAGAAAAAGCATTTTGCCAGAAATGATTTAAGTTCTGAGTCTACATTCTGAAAGTGTACACTGGGTGTAAGGAAGAAACTGACCCACATTCACTAATGCTGAAACACCTTACAAAACCATTATATTTTAAAGATAAATAAAAAATGTTCAAGGCTGGCATCTTAATGTGGACACAATCCAGACATTTCCTTTAAACAAGGAAAGAATGCCTATCATCTCCACTTCTTCTAGACATTGTACTGACAGTATCAGCCAATATAATTATACAAGAGAAATCAGAGTCTGAGGAATTAGAAAATAGGAAGTAAAAGTCTCTATTTGCAGATAATGTTCATTCTATAGGAAAAAATAAGAATAAATGAGAAAAGTAACTCAAATAATAAAATAATTCAGTAAAGAAGCAAGATATAAAATCATTCAGAAAATCAATAGCTTTTAAAATATAAGAAGATCAAGAATATAATGATAAAGCAACTTTGATTTACCATAGCATCAAAGAAATAAGAATATAGATAAAACAACTCTAAACAAGTATTTAATTCTAGTTCTAAGCCCCCATCCTACTATTTACCACACAGACACATGCTACCAATTGGGAAGCAACACTTCCTCTGCATTCTGGAACTCAGCAGTTCTGTGGATAATAGCAACCATGTTTCTTTGTGTTGGAGGGAAAGTTACAAATTGAAAAGGGAAGAAGCTAGGAAGAATTCTGATGTTGTACTAGAATTAGAGGCCTCAGGGATAGAAAAAGAGAGACATATTTGGTTTTAATTAAAAAAAATACTTTAGAAGAAATGACTGCCTCACAATGGATAGACCATCAAAGCCCTCAAAGGATCTACCAATGAACACTGAAATGGTTACCATTTGGGGAAGAAAAAAAAAAACCATAATACCAAATATCATTTATTATCACCAAGAATGTAATAATTCAACAGTCATTCAATACTGAACACCTACCCTGAATAAGTACTGAAATTATTTTTCTAGTATTTTCTAGTTCAGAAACCGACCATTTATTGGTCGGTTTAAATGGTCAGAGACATCCCAAATTTACAAAGAAATTATGTCCTTTATGTTCCTTTTTGAGCCATTTATTTTTTAGTTGGACTATTTTTAATACCTTATGTTATAGTGTCAGGCACTGTGCTGAGGGTCTTATATGGAACAGCTCTTTCAATCTAAACAGCAACTTTATAAATTAGAAATTGTGCTGGGCGTGGTGGCGCACGCTTGTAATCCCAGTACTTGGGAGGCTGAGACAGGAGGATCGCAGGTTCGCAGACAACCTCAGCAGCTTAGTGAGACCCTCCGCAACTTTGTGAGACCCTGTTTCAAAATAAAGAATAAAATATAGGGCTGGGGGTGTTGCTCAGAGGTAGAATGCCCCTGGGTTCCATCCCCAGTACCTCAAAATATTTTTAAAAAATTAAAAATAAATAAATTAGAAATTGAAGCTCTACAAATTTGGAAAATGAAACTCATGAAGGCTTAGTACATAGCTACTAAGTGGCAGAAGCTCAAGCATGAATCCAATTCTAATTCCAAAAACTGTAGTTTTCACCTGTGATAAGATATGTCCTATTTGGAAAAACATATAAACATATATGGAGATTTCACGCCCCTGCCATCCAAGAAATTTCTTTTAGTCTATAACTAAGTAGAAATTATGGCAAAGTAGGACTAGGGAACATAGCTCAGAAATAAAGCACTTTCGTAGTATGTGTGAAGCCCCGAGTTCAATCCCCAGCACCATAAAAAAAAGAACAATTAAGAAATTATGGAAAACTATCTTACAATAAGGAATCTGTTTCTTATAGATCTTACCATTCTCCATATTACTTAGCAAATGCCCTACACATAAAATAACTTACCTTTAAATTATTATAATCAAGTAAACCATAATAAATGGGATGGCATTAAACTAAAAAGATTCTGCTCATCAAAGGAAATCATCAAGTCTAAAGAGAGAGCCTACGGAATGGGAGAAGATCTTTGCCAGCTATTCCTCTGACAGAGTACTAAGATCTAGAGTATACAAAATACTTAAAAGACTTAACACTAAAAAAACTAATAACCCAATCAAGAAATGGGCAATTGAACTAAGTAGACACTTCACAAAAGAAGAAACACAAATGGCCAACAAATACATGAAAAATGCTCAACATCATTAGCAATCAGGGAGATGCAAATCAAAACTACAGAGATTCCATTCTAACCCCAATCAGAATGGCAATCATCAAGAAGTGTAACAATAATTGCTGGAAAGGATGTGGGAAATAGGAACTCTTCTACACTGTTGGTGGGACTGCAAATTAGTATAGCTGCTATGGAGATCAGTGTGGAGATTCCTCAGAAAATTGGGAATGGATCCACCATATGACCCAACTATACCACTGCTGGGTATCTTTCCGAAGGGACTGAAATCAGACCATAATATCAAAAATATTGGCTTAATTGGGTCCGAGAAGCAGATGGCATGCCTGTCATACAGAAGACAAAAATAAATCAAATTTATTTTCTGTCTCATTTATTGAGATAATTGATATTTGATTACCTTCTACATTATGTAAACTGCATATAAGAAAGGCAATGAAGATTTCTGCCATACTCCAAACTAAAAGAAATTTGATGAATGGCATAGTAATGAAACTCCAAGTATAATTCCCATGTACAACACAATAATGTCAAAAGATATAAAGTGAAATACTTCATTGAATAGTTTTAAATGTTGATTAAAACATATTCACTTAGCACAAAAAAGTAGCAGTAAAGGTGGAATGAAAATCAAAAAGACATGAGACATAGAAAAACAAGTAAAATGGCTGGGTGCAGTGGCACATTCCTGACATCCCAGTACTTGGGAGGTTGAAAACAGGAGGATCACAGGTTCGAGGACAGCCTCAGCAACTCACTGAGACCCTGTTTCAAACTTTAAAATAAAAAGGGCTGGGGGTTTAGCTCAGAGGTTAAATGTCCCTGGGTTTAATCCCTAGTAGGAAAGAGGAAGAGAGGGAGGGAGGAAAAAATGCTGAAAATTCAACTATATTAATAACATTAACTGTGAATGAATTAGACAATCTAATCAAAAGATATATACTGTCAGACTGGATTAAAAAGAGGCAACTATATGCTGCCCATAGGAGGCATACATTAGATTAAAAATTACAAACAGGTTGAATGTAAAAGGATGCAAATAGCATCCTATAGCCAGGTGTGGTGGCACACACTTATAATCCGAGTAAGTGGGAGGCTGAGACAGGAGGATCACAGATTTGCAGCCAGCTTCAAAAACTTAGCAAGGCCCTCCGCAACTTAGTGAGACCATTTCAAAATTAAAAAAAAATTTTTTTTAAATAGGGCTGGGGGTGTAGCTCAGAGATAGAATGACCCTGGGTTCAATCCCCAGTACCATACACACACACACACACACACACGAAAAAAAAAAAACAACCCACCAAATAGCATCCTATAGTGCAAACAGTAACCATAATGAAGGCCAGAATGGTTATATTTATATTAGACAAAAGAGATTTTAAAACAACTGTTACTAGAGACAAAGAGGGACATTTTATAATGAGAAAAGAAAGATAAAACAACTACAAATACACACACATATATATATATACATATATATATACATATATATAGTACCAAAAAAGAAAGAATATATATGCACAACATCGCAAGCAAACACCAACAGAATTAAAGAGAGATTTCAATATCCCACTTGCAATAATGAATAGAATAAGTAGGTATAATATCAACAAAGAAACAGAAGATATGAACAGCACCATAAACAATTACACCTACCAAATATCTATCAAACAATCCAACCAATAAAAGCAGAATATACATTCTTCTCTATTAAACATTGAATTTTCTCCAGTATATACCATATGCTAAAACATAATACAAAGCTACATGGGGCTAGTGACACTACATGCTCCCTGGTGATTGCATCCTAAGATAAGGAGAATCTTTTTCCTCAGTAGTTTCAAGTCATAAAAGGTGGATACAGAAGCCCCATCTAAGATATCAGTAGGGCAGCTCCTCCAGTGGTCTGTTCACAGACCCTGCAGGTCACCCCTATTCCTAGATCTTTGCTGTAATATGTCACTACACAAAAATTAGGGGTGGAAAAAGGAGAGGATACTTAACATTCCTAAAAGATTACACATTTTAATCAGTAAGATACATCTCATCAGCCAATAAAACAGCCTTACACAGGTGAAAATGTTTTAATATTTTAAAAAACATATTTATTGCCAGGCATGGTGGCGCACACTTGTAATCCTACTACTTGGGAGGCTGACACAGGAGGATCGCAGGTTCGCGGACAGCCTCAGCGACTTATTGAGGCCTCCCAACTTAGTGAGACCCTGTTTCAAAATTAAAGAATAAAAGTAGGGTTTGGGCGGAGAATGCCCCAGAGTTCAATTCCCAGTACCAAAAAAAAAACCATATTTGTAATACTAAAACATACCCCTCTAACTTTTCAATCTCTTTAATATTCCCTAATACTTTATTTTAAAACAATTGTTTCCAGGTGATTAAGTCTTTAAAAATCCTAACCAATCACTGCTTGATATAAAACTTAAAAAGAGTCAACAACTTACCACAGATCAAAAGATTTTTTTACCCTGACTTATTCTTCCTCAGACTCTGATAAAGAAACATGTAACAAACTAAAATACTAAAACAATCCAGACTTCTCATTACTCAGAATTTTGTTCTTTAAATATTTTAAAAATACCCATGAGCTCTGTTAATATTTGCATTATTTTGAAATCAAGAGAAATAATTATATCAAATATAAATGAATGATGGTAAATTATATTATGTAAATAAAACACAGTTTTACTTTAACCATATAAAAAGATACTACTTACTGTGCTTTTATCTTTCAGAAGTTTTTCGATTACTTCAATTAACATTTCCTTCTGCTCTGGGTCAAGACTAAAATATAAAAAGAAGTCACATTAACTTTTTTCCCTTTAATTCAAGCTTTAAATGATGCTCATCACTTCAAAGATACTGAAAAAGTTTAAAAGAAGAGAGGGAGAGTAAGAATTATTTCAAGTCAGAAAGAAAAGGAAACAAATTTAAGGTAAAATGGGATGGTTTTCTCTCTAACATTGCTCATATTAACTAAATCAGATATCCATACCACTAAGAAAGTATTTAAAGAACAAGTTCACTCCCCAAAAATGGTGGAAAACCTCAGGAAAGTAATTGCAAGTAAACAACAAATTCCTTTTTTAATTAGGGGGAAAAAAAGTAAGACAGCAAACATTTTTGACTGTGGATATATAACTATCAAAAACAAATACAAAGAATTTCCAAATAAGAATTTTATATCACATTAGTTTACTAATGGAGCCATGTATTATAAAACCTGCCATCTAAAACCAAGAAAAATAAAAGGTAGTAATGAGATTAAAACATCTGATAGAGAAAACTAATAATAGGCAGGGAGAGTTAAGAGTTCAGGCTGAAGAGTAATCTAGAGAGTCTGGTGATAGATGTGCTTTTCAACCATTATAGTTTAATAAGCTTGTATCTTATCCCACAAGTTTATGAAGATAAAAGATAATGAGTAAGAAGTAGGATTAAACTTTACCTTACAGTTAACCTAAGAATGAGCTTGTACTTTTTACAAACATTGTATAAGTTTATTATTAACCATTATAATTAACTGAACATTCAAAATTTCAAACCTTCTAATTCTTTCAAATTCCAGTTAAATTCCCTTTTTTCCAAATTAAGTCCTCCTTTCCCATTTTACATCTTTATTTTCTGGTACACTTACAACACAATAGCCCCTGTCCTATTGAAGACATTGTTCATGGACCTTCGTATATATATACAAGTCATGTGCTAATATTCAATTACAGAACGCCTTAAATCACTTGGAATAGTTGATTTTCTTCCGCAAAAGTGTGATATGTTATTCATAAGTACTGCATCCTCTACTGACTTCATACATCTAATGTAAATATCACAACACTAACACTGTGAATACAACACCAGAAACACATGGTCTCAAAAAGCTTGCAAAATAATGAGAACAGAAGTATCAAATTGTGGCACATAATTTTATTTAAACTATGTTTTTCAAGAGATCAAGGCATTGTATGGTATTTGCAAATATATCATACAAGTATGATATGGTGCTATATTTAAAAACCACTACATTCTTAAAAACATTATTTAATAACCAGCCCTCGAAAAGAACCAGACAGAAAGGGAGCAGCAAGAACAAAGATGAAAGAAGGGCAAAATAAAGATAAGTGAGTTGTAAAGACAATACACTTAAAATTCTACTCTATAGTAAACAGGAAAAAATCTGAATTTTCTATACATACATACATACACACATACATACGTGTACATGAGACAAGCTATATAAATGAGAATTCAAATTTTAATTATTTGAAGTTATAAAATCTATATAAATTATCACAGGCCCTAGTAGGCTCACAAATAAAAATCTGCATGGGGTCTCTATAACCAAAACAGAATTAAAGATGTGCCAAGAATGTTTGCTGTAAGGGGAGAAAAAAGGCACTGAATTTACTTAGTATGAGGACAGTCTAGCTATAAGAGCTAATATAATTAGCTTCTGTGGTCTGTAGCACCCCATGCAACATTGGTACTATTAGCAAAGCGCCTACCTGTACAATTTCTGTATTGCATGGGCTGCATTCTTCCTAACGTATGGTGATAAGTCAGCCGAAGCTTCCTTAATGGCAAGCATCATGATAGGTACAATAATTGGCACTCTGATACTTGATAGAACTCTCAAAGCACTTGCACGGATTAGTTGGTTTGGGTCCTGAAAATAGTGCAAAAAGTATTCATCAAAATTGCAGTTTACAAGTTTTCAAAGATATCTTTATGACACAGTTAATAGGTGCTTATAGGGTTACTAAATATAACAATAGCAAAAGAAAGCTACTCAATTTAAAATGAACAACCAATATATGTAAATGGGTAAGGAATAAGAGAAGTAAATGTTTATTTCTCTGAACAATGTTTTAAAGAAAAGTAATGATTACAATTCTAGCTGATTGTTTATTATTAAATGTGCTGGGGGTTTTTTGCATTTCAAAAGAAAATTGTCTAGGTCATAAATTTATCTTTAAAAATGTCTATGTCACCAGGCAAGATGGTGCACACCTGTAATCCCAGTACTTGGGAGGATGAAATAGGAGAATCAGAAGCTCTGCAACTTAGCAAGACCCTTAGCAACTCAGTGAGGCTGTTTCAAAATAAAAATAAAATAGGCTGGATAGGCTAGGGGTGTAGCTCAGAAGTAGAACACCCCTGGGTTCAATCCTCAGTGCTAAAAAAAATGTCTTATGTCCCATCCCCTTCTTTACACACTTTCAACAACTAGTATAAGGATAAACAGTTCTTTGATGTATGATAATTATATTGAGCCTAAACATATAGAAGCTGCAACTTATATGGCAAGGCTCCACTTGGTTATATTTTCTAAGGGTATTGAATAGGCACTATGGGAGGCCTTTTAACTCTTTCAAGACACTACTGTGCTATTTAGTGGATTATTGCTCCACTTCTTCAAATGACACACCTTCAACTGTGCAGAAACCTTGTAGCTATTTGCCTGCTCACTCCATCATTTACCTTCAGAGCTCGCTGAAAAGTGCTTATGGACAAGAGTGCCAGATCCTGCTGTTCTTCAGCATAGCGGACTAGGTAAACATACACCAACTTCTTGATCTGTTTAAAAAAGAAAAAAAAAATCACTTACTCCTAACCAGAGTGAAAATTTAAAACTCAATATTTTCCATGCCAAAATCCATTCTCAATTTTCTTCAAGTAAATAACTGAACCTGGACATAGTTTAAAGTAGGGATAGTACTTTGTAGGATAATAAATGGCAACAGAAAAAGCTTGTGAAGAAGCATTTTAATATTCAAATCCATAACAACATCCTATCAATGTGTCCCTTCCTCTCAAAGGGAATTTTAAAAATCCCTGAGCAAAATTCAAACAAGGATATTAAAATATTAACTGACTTGTAAAAACATTTCAAAATCAAAGATAGAAACAAGAGAAAGTACTTAGACCCTGTCTCCTGTCTGGTATGGGAACTTATGTTTCCTCATCTACCAACTCTTTTTAGGGTAATGGTCACACTCTAATATACATTATGTGACATTTTCAGCTCAGTAAAGATAATGTGTGGCAATAATACCAATTTAATGTAATAAAAATTCCAAAAGACTGGACATATGTTCTAAAAAATCTTTTTAAAAGCATTAATTGCTAAGTTTATAACAAAATTATGAACAGAAAAAAATAAATGAAAATTAGAATTTGAGTTGAAATTCATCAACTGCTTCCCGCTAACACTACTTACAAAAAAACTGATCTGGACTACTTTAAGGAAACTGCCATGGTCTTCCTTCACACCCCAGTTTTGTTTTCTCTCCCTCCCTCCCTCCCTCCCTTTTCTTTCTTCTTTCTTTCTTTCTCTCTCTCTCCCCTCCTTCCCTCCCTCCTTCCCTTCCTTCCTTCATTCCTTCCTTTCTTTTTTTCTTTCTTGTACTGGGGATCAACCCAAGGCCTCACAGACCTTAATTTTATAATCCAACCTATTTTACTGCTCTTCACAATTTCAGAAACACAACTGAAAACAAGAGCATAATTTCTACATCCTCATAATTACTAACAAAAATGCTAAGCACACCATTCTTCCTTGATATTAATCTATTCATCTATATTATATGGACAAGATTATAAGTGAAACTAACAAAAAACTTATTTCCAATTACTCTAAAGTCCTTAACATAGCACTCAATACAGTTTATATCTGCCCCAAGACTCCCTTCTAATCAAGCAGAAACACTCCCCAAATATAACTTGCACTTTTTGTCTCAAACTCCACTCGGGTTATCCCCACAAATTCCACTTATTAAAATCTTCCACAAAAGTACAAATTAAACAATAAAATGACAATCAATATGTGAACCGTAAAATAAATTATAATACATCCACGTAACACTATACTAAGTAGCCACCATTCAGAATAAACCTGGAATTGGCATTGGAAATATATCAAATGTAAAACAGTATGCATTGTATGACATCACTTGTGTATTAAAAAAACAGATGCACACACTATATACTTCCCAATATAAGATACGCTAATGATTTTAAGATGTAACATTACTTTGTGGACCACAAAAGAAGGAACAAGAAAAAAAAACCCTGCCCATTATAAGTCATCATCAGATGTTTAGATAAATCCCAACTGCAGCAACTTTTAAATAGAAAATAAATGTCTTAAGGCATAACATGGTATTGATAGCAAATATTAATATCAGTACTAACTGTTCGAAATGTTTCACTTAGATTAACCCATTTTATCTTCACAACTCAATAAACACGCATTATTATCTTGTTTTACAGGTGAGGAAACTGAAGCACAGAGAGGTTAAGTAACCTGACCAAGACATCACATTTGTTAAATGTAAGAGCCAGGATTCAAACCAAGTAAGCATAAAAGCTGAGACATCTATATAGTAAAATGTTAACAGTGACTATCTCTGGGTGACAGTATTAACTAGTGACATTCACTCTTTACAGTTTTCTGTACCATTTAATTTTATAAAGAATATTAATGGATTAGGTGCACAGATAAAAACAATAGACATTTCACTTGAGGGGTGAATCTCATCTTTACAGATGTCCTCCAACACAAAAGTACTTTCTCTGATTTTTAAAAATATTTTTAACTCCTTCATTTAAAATTTTTTCAAACTGGTAATATTTTAAGGTCCCACATTCCTAGGAAAAGACAGCTTTTTATGTAACCTTAGAAATAAACACAATACACCATAACTTTTTAAACCTATTCAAGAGATCAACAAAATCTAATATTACCTGAAGGAACAATTTAAGTCAACCAATCTGTGACAGTATAAAATACTCTTCTTTTAAATGATTCCAAGTGATCTCTCACAAGAATGTAAAATATAGGTTCCAAAATTAGGTGATACTGGTTTATGAGACAGAAACCAAATGACCCAAACTGTACTTAATATTTTAGATTATACTTAAATAGAAATAAACCTTGAAAGTTTAGGATCAGTTTTAGAATCACTTCTCTAAAAAGGATAGATGACTTTCCCACTGACTAGATTTTAAAGTTCCTAAGAATACAACATTGCTAGAAAGCCAGTAACACTTGTTTGTTGACTAGCAATCTTGATACATCAAATCAATATACAAGATTTTTTTTTTTTTGCAGTACCGGGGATTGAACGCAGGGGCGTTCTACCTCCGAGCTACGCCCCTGGCCCTATTTTTTTATGCTTTATTTTTGAAACCGGGTCTCACGAAGTTGTGGAGGGCCTCACTAGGTAAAAAGAGAGAGAGAGAGAGAGAGGGAGAGAGAGAGAGGGAGGGAGAGAGGGAGAGAGGAGAGAGAGATAGATTGATCGCGCGCAAGCATGCACGCTGAGGTTGGTCGCGAACCCAGATCCTCCGCCTCCCAAAGTACTGGGATTACAAGTGTGCGCCACCACGCCCGGCTTTTTTTTTTTTTTGCATTACTGGGGATTGAATGCAGGGGCTTTCTACCTCCGCGCTACGCCCCCAGCCCTATTTTTTATACTTTATTTTGAAACCGGGTCTCACGAAGTTGCAGAGGGCCTCACTAAGTAGAGAGAGAGAGAGAGAGAGAGAGAGACAGGGAGAGAGAGAGAGAAACTCTCTCTCTCTCAGCTCGCACGCGAGCTGAGGCTGGCCGCGAACCGGGATCCTCCGGTCTCCGCCTCCCAAAGTACTGGGATTACAAGCATGCGCCACCACGCCCGGCTACAAGATGTATTTAAGAAATTTCTCAAGCCTACTTTGAAATGAATGTGTTAATTATTTAGTTACCCAAAAAAAAAATTCCTCATTCAACTGTTTATCCCCAGGACCTATCATACTGCCTGGCATATAATAAGAGTTCAATAATTATTAGATGAATTACATCCCAGACGAATGGTAGACTAAAAATTAAAAAAAGACTTTTCCATTAGGTATTACCTCTAGGATCTAATTTCCCATGAATGCTTTTAAGTCATCGAACAGAACTGTCTAAAAGTCCAACATCATAATACGTGGAGACCACAGGTACTGGGAAGATTGTCCCCAAAGTTTTTCTTTGTTTTTGTTGTTTTTTTTAATAAATATTTAAGATATTCTTTCTTCTTACCAATTATATTCAGATCTCACTCTACAATTCTCTAAAAAGTGTTAAAGGAAAAATGAGTTAGAGTTCACCCTGTCCTGATCTCCTTGTGAGTTATTTCTCAACACCTTTATCTGTCAAGTAACTATACAGCTAGCTTTAAAACTGTATTATGAACTCCAGAATACATCTAGGAGTTTATAAAGACAACAATGAAGCATTCAGAACCACAGCTGAGCTAGCAGGCATTGCTATAATTACTCTCTATTGGAGAAGGATTTCTGTGACTGTTATGGCAAAAAGCATAACAATATTAAATCACAGAAGGTTGCAAAACACTAAATTTGTTCGAGTTCTGTTATAAGAATCAATCAATATTGACCACAAGAGGCCTATGCACTGACTGGCTGCAGGTGTGCAGAGAAAGCCTACTTTCCCTGAAACCATTCTGTGACCAGAAATGGGAGTAGTTAAAGCTCCGTGACTACACGGTTCTCTGATCAGTTACTTTCATTCAATGTTACAACACTCTTTGCTGTAAAGTTAATCATAGCAGAGCCCCAGCAGTCTGGAAGAAGAGAGGCAGATCTGTTTAATTAGTTTATCAATACTAGTACATCAAACTTCATGAGTTATTGACTAAACCTTTGATTATTTTTGTACTATAACCACTGATTGCTTACTAGGTCACTCTTGGTATCATTTGACATCTAATGGCAGATGACGTACTACAGCTCACCTGTGTGCCTAAGTCAGCAGGTACTTACAGAAATGAGATTTTGCACTTGATAGCAAGAAAACATCAATTCTTTGAACACAAATTTTAAGAAGCTTATGTCAATTTTCACACAATATTAGAGGACTAAGCGTGTTTCAAAAAATAATAAGTTATTTAAAGAACAAAAGAAATCCAAAACAAATGGACCAATTATGTTTATACTGGTATTTTTGTTACCAAACATTAGGCAGCATACCAGAATCTGATTTCAAAGGGGGAAAATAAACAAATGGAAAGTTCTGCTGCTAATTACTTGACTAGTATGAAGAGCTTTGAATGAGCAATAATTAGTACAGAATAATTAGTACACAAGAAGACTAGAAGTTCAGAGAAAACTATTGATTTACTACCAATTTCTATAGGCTTGGTCATTTCTATCCATATCTAAAACATTAAAAATATATACTAAATACCATATACCTCCCAAAGGATAGCTAATGCCAGATGCAGATGAGGGATCAAAGACATGAAGTTGGAAAAAAAAGGAAGGAACCATCAAATAGGAAGAATGGCACTGAAAGAGGAATGGTCTCAGATGGGTTCTGAAGCCCGGCTACATAGCTTTGAATTCTGACTGCCACACATTTGCTGTGTGACCTTGATCAGATAAATTAACCTCTCTGCTACCTTATTCTCATATGTAAAATACAGAGAATGACAGAACCAGCCTAATAGGGTTATTTGTGAGGATAAAAGGAGTTCATGTACATAAGGCACTAACAACCTAGCCAAGAGAACTTTTTTTACATGTTAGCGGTCATTATTACAGCTGCAAGACTCTATTCCTGATAACACTAAGACCACCTTCACCTACATGTCACTATTTTTCTAAGTCAAATCTTTATTTTTTCAGATATTTTGACTTTCTTACACCATAAAACTAATATACATATTAAAATTAGAAGCTCAGCACGCCATAAGACATTAAAAAGAAAACATGTTTAAAATTATCAATTCAAAATTATACAGGGTAACAAACACACAGTGCTTAATAAATATCTACTAAATTAATTACAAATAAAATTGTAAATTCTAAGCTAGGAACAGTGGTGCAAGCCTATAATCTCAGTACTTGGGAAGCTGAAACAGGAGCATTGTAAGTTCAAGGCTAGCCTGGGCAACGTAGCAAAAACCTGTCTCGAAATAATAAAAAGGGTTGGGAGTGTAGCTCAGTGGTACAGCACTCCTGGGTTCAATCTCCAGTACCACCAAAAAGAAAAGAAAAAATAAATAAATACTATATACTATACAGATGTCTCCCTTAACTGGTATCTTTAAAAAAGTATAATTTATCAAGTTATTTAAGTTCAATATTAACTTAATCTAGTTCATAAATTGGCAACAGGGTACAAATGTTTTGATTATGGCTTACTCAAGTTAGTTAAATTGAGTTTATCATGACCATTCTGAGAGCAAAATTTAATATCTGAAATATATAATGTACTTATTATCTACTAGAAAAATGAACTATAGCCGGGCGTGGTGGCGCACGCTTGTAATCCCAGTACTTTGGGAGGCAGAGACCAGAGGATCCAGGTTCGCGGCCAGCCTCAGCTCTCTCGCTCTCTCTCCCTCTCTCTCTCTCTCTCTCTCTCTCTCTCGCTCTCTCTCCTTAGTGAGGCCCTCCGCAACTTCGTGAGACCCGGTTTCAAAATAAAGTATAACAAATAGGGCCGGGGGTGTAGCACGGAGGTAGAACGCCCCTGCGTTCAATCCCCGGTACCGCAAAAAAAAAAAAAAAAGAAAAAGAAAAATGAACTATACTTTAAAACATATTCTTAATGTTGGTTTAAAGTACATATCTTAAGAATTTGATAATATAAACTCTTCCTAACAATGGAAAAGTAATTATTCTTAATATGGAAATGTGTGTTCTAGACACTATATAACATATCTTCCACATTTACTTTTTCAGATTTTAAATATATAAATGTCAGATTATTTATTAATAATCTATTTCATAGCCAGGTGTGGTGGAACACATCTATAATCACAGTACTTGGGAGGCTGAGGCAGGAGAATTGCAGGTTCGAGGACAGCCTCAGCAAGTAGTGAGACTCTCATCAACCTAGTGAGACCCTATTTCCAAATAAAAATAAAATAGGGCTGGGGGTGTAGTCAGAGATAGAATGCCCCTGGGTTCAATTCCCAGTACCACACACACAAAAATATAATAATAATCTATTTCATAGCAAGAAAAGATTAGAACCATGTTAAAATAATAGCTAAGAGTCTACTTCATATCAGTTGTGTCTTTGTAACCACAGTATGTATTAAACAACTGCAGTGTGACCCAACTAATCTTTTATTGCTCTACTTGGACAAAAATTTCAACTGTGATTCTCAGGTCATGATTATTTTATTTACTCTGTCACGTACCTAAGCAATTTTTTCATTAGAAAAAGCCTTGTTTTTAAAAATAAAAATATTTAAGTATTCATTATAAAATTTCTAATAATAGTTAGCTCACTTGTTGCTATATTCTATCATACTTTATAAAATTATGCTATAGAGCTCTGATGTAGAGGTTAAAGAGGAATTTTCAAGAGCATTACCAGTTATAAATTGAAACTTTTGTGCAGAAAACTTGAGACTGGTATTTTCATTTGATTGATAACATTCCATATATTCCATATTAATATTCCAGATATATTTTAAGAACTTAAAATAATTACAGATTTTTATACAAAGCTGTAATTTAAAATTAATAATACCAAAGAAGATCTTTTTCACCCTATCTTAACTAAACAGAACACGAACACACACACACACACACACACACACACACACACACAGAGGATGGTTTTCAAATGTTGGACAATAGACAGCACAAGACTATGACCCCTGAGAGGGAAAAAAAACAAGGTGAGCCCTACAATTGCACCAGACTAGTACCTCGAAGTATTTTCCAGGTCAACAGTGCAAGAAGGACAAACCAAACAGATCCTAGAAATCTTATTGTACTAAGGATTCAGAGATCAAAGTGCTTTCCAGAATCTGCAGGACCAATGAGAGAGGAGGAGGGAGGGAAGGAGGAAGGGAGGGGAGAAAGAGAAAACACAGACAACCAAGAGAGTGCAGAGTGCTCTGCAGAGGAGTACCATCATGTCTTAGGCTGGACCTGCACGTGAGTGAGATGAAACTACCTGAGTCCAGAGGAAAAGAGGAATCCATTGGAAAGGAACAGGTCCTAAAGACTGCAGAAAGCTAGTAACAGTACATGTTTAAACCAGTCACAAAAACAAAACAAAACATCCTCTAAATTCATGGATCATCAAGTAGAAACCTAAGAAGAGCATTATCTTAGTAGTGGGATTCAATTAGTAGATACTAAAGGTGTTTTTATACCCAAAGTTTAGAAGCATGCTTTGAAAGAATCAATTTCACATAACTGTATAACACAACAAAACCTACTTTAAAGAAATACAACAAAACTCAGCAATCAACAACATAAAATACATAATATTCAGGATCCAATTAAAATTTACTAGGCACATTTAAAAATAGAAAAATATGAATCATCACCATAAGACAAATCGATCTATTGAAAATACTCAAGATGACAGAAATTATAGAAGCAACAGAAATTACAACAGCTATAATAAGTATGCTCCGTATGTCAAAGAAGGTAGGGGGAAATATGATTGTGTAGAAGAGGATTTGGGAACTATTACATTTATCCTTAATTAATTTTAAAAAAAGGAAATCTCCCCCCCAAAAAAACCACAAGCTAAAACTATATATTGAAAAAATATCATTTTTTCTTTCGTGGTACTGGGGATTGAACCCAGGGGCATTCTACCTCTGAGCTACACCCCCAGTCCTATTTTTTATTTTTATTTTGAAACAGGGTCTCACTAAGTTGCAGAGGGCCTCACAAAGTTGCTGAGGCTGGCCAAGAACCCGGATCCTCCTGTCTCAGCTTCACAAGTACTAGGATTACAAACATGTGCCACCACGCCCAGCTCAAAAAATATAATTTCTAAAGGTGTTCACTAGACACACTTAATCAAATAGAGATGACAGAATATATAAACTTAAAATAGATGAGTAAAAATTATCCAAAGTGATAAACATAAAAAAGATACAAAAAACCGACAAGTTTTCACATACTGTTAGATTATCAAACAATATATCATATATTTAATTTTAATCCCAGAAGAAGAAAATAGAATTAGTTAAAAAAAAATGTGAGCCAGGCGTGGTGGCGCACGCTTGTAATCCTAGTACTTTGGGAGGCGGAGACCGGAGGATCCAGGTTCAC
>PVJS01022764.1:16495-30327 GCA_004027185.1 Glis glis
AAAAAAAAAAAAAAAAAAAAAATGTGAAGAAGCCGGGCGTGGTGGCGCATGCTTATAATCCCAGTACTTGGGAGGCTGAGACAGGAGGATCATGGGTTGGCGGCCAGCCTCAGCTACTTAGTGAGGCCATCCGCAACTTAGTGAGACCCTATTTCAAAATAAAGAATAAAAAAATAGGGCTGGGGTGTAGCCCGGAGGTAGAATGCCCCTGGGTTCAATCCCTGGTACCACACACACAAAAAAAGAAGAAAATAGTGGCCAAAATTTCATAATTTTGATGACAGAAATTTACAAAACTTAGATGTTTATCAGACACCAAGCCAAACAAACACAAAAAAGCTCAGAAGAAAGCACACCAGAAATCATGAAAGCATCAAGAGAAAAATGACAAAGGACAGGACAGTTCTACTATGTGTGCCATTTTTCAAAATGCTTTCACCAATCAAAAATGAAGATGCAGAAAAAAAAGAATATAGCTCTTGGATTGGGAGTGCATGCATGCACAAAACCCTGGGTTCAATACACAGCAACACAGGCACTCACACACATATGAATACAGTTCCAAATATATACACATGCATAAACTTACAGGAAATAAAAAATGTGTAGATTCTGGGTAAATGTTAACCCACTGAATTTCAAGTTTTAAATTCTGGGAATGTTGCAACAAGACTGACGAGGGACATAAAAATAAGTTGAAAATCATAACCTAAAGCTTATATATTTTTATATTAATATTAATTCTTATACGATCATATACTTATACATAATTATATTACATATTACATACTACATTTACATTTTTATATGTGTTCCACAGGAGGGATGATGAAACAAAATGGGTTATTAACTATAGTAGCATCTACACCTCAGAGGGTAAGAAATAAATAAGTTAATTTGTGTACAGTATTAAAGTCCCACCCAGTAAAATGCAGATGGAAAATAGCATTTTACTGGGTGGGACACACTGATTCAATATATCCACATATATGTACTGGGTGCTTAATACATGATTAGTCCAAGAATCTTGGGAAATATTTCTGGCCTTAGTAGCATAAATGCCAAAAACTACCCAAATCATATAGGCCTCGGTATACTTTACTAGGCCTGTCTCACTGGATATACGCTATCTTAAAATTAAGTCCGTAGAGCCAAAATGAAACTAAACCAGCCTCTAGAAATTGGTGAAAATTCAACAAGTTACTGTCATTCACTCAGGTGAATAAATCTCAATTTTGGTTTTCACATTTTCCGTGAAAAGTCCAAAGCTAAGACTACATCTACTTTTTATTCTATTTTACCTATATTTAAGGCTACAGATATTTTAACTGTAACAAAAATTCAGTGATATAGAAATATCTTATGTTACATTTCAAAGTAACTGAAAAGTGCATAGTCCCTTTACAACAAAAGGAATTATGAGAATTATGAACCAAAACAGTACCTCAATGTTTTTACTGGCCACATTCTTCACGACAGCAGGAAACAGTTCAGATGCATTTTTCCCTTTTGCAATCATCTGAAGAACAAAAGAGGAATGTTAAGGCAAAAACTCCTTTCAAATCAGTAATGTTCTAGGAAATTCTACATACATTAAATATTTAGAGGACTATTTAAGCAAATAGCTATGTAATTAACAGCTGAACTCTTTTCCAGTCATCTTACTTATTCCAACTATCCCCAGCAAAGAATAAAAATGCTCTTGTATGTCCAAAGTATGTTAAGACTCATTTTATAGCCCTGAACATAATCTATTTCGCATGCTAAAAGAATGTGTATGTGGCTATTGTTGGGTAAGTGTTCTATAAATGTCCATCAGGTCACATTAGTTGATGTTATTCCAGTCTTCAATATCTTCACAGTTTTCTATCAACTTATTCTAATGATTTTTAAGAGAAAAGTATTGAAATCTCCAACTATAATTATCAATTTATCCATCTTTCCTTTAGGTTCTAATAGGGTTTGGGAAGGGTTGTTTCTTGTTTCGTTTTTGTTTTTTAGCTTTTATTTGTTTTGTATATTTTGCTTCATTTTTTAGGCTTGTTTTAAGATTGTCTCTCTTTGGGAAATGAGTCTTATTGTTACATAATGCCCCCTCTTTATTGCTATCATAATATTTGTTCAAAAGCTTACTTTCTCACTTATGTGCTTTTTGGTGCTTGCATGGTATATTTTTCCATTCTTATGCTTACAATCTGTCTTTACATTGAAATAAAGTAGATTTCTTTTAGGAAGCTACACCCCCAGCCCTATTATTTATTCTTTCTTTTTGAAACAGGGTCTCACTAAATTGTAGAGGGCCTCACTAAGTAGCGGAGGCTGGCCACAGACCTATGATCCTCCTGTCTCAGCCTCCCAAGTACCGCAAAAAAAAAAATTAATCTATAACAGAATCAATCTCAAATAGACATTCTAGGCAACTACAGATTCATCTAAAGCTCCCTAAGCATGACCTATTGGGGGGAAAAAACTAGACATACAAAAACATCTCATACTCCAAAAAAGAGAACTTACTAGAGAAGGACAAACATGCTTTTTGAAAGAAAAAAAGCATACAAAGAGAAAAAAGCATTGGAAATATGACTAACTCATATTCTTAATAAGATTTGAGAGGATATGGCATTTATTGGAAAGAGTAATTTTGGATTAGGGAAGAAAACTTTCACATAAAGATGTCATCACCCAATTTTAAAATATAAGAAGATAAGATAGTGCCAAAAATCTAAATTGAATTATAATGCCAGCTCAAAAATTTCACCCAGAAATCAGAAGAAAGGATAGAGAGACTTTATCAATTTGACATGTTAGAAGACAGAGACATAAGGATAGATCCAAGAAATGTAATAAACATATAATAGGAATGCCAAGAAAGAACAGGCAGACTGACAAAAAAAAAAAGATAAAATAAGTAATGGAAGCGGAAGAAATTTTCTCTAAGTGGTAGACAGATTTAAGATTTTAAAACAAAAGGGTTCATCAGCACTATAAAAAAAGTCAGTAAAGAGAAATCAAAATACAGACCATATCTTGATTAAATTTCCTTTTTCCTCAAAACATTGAACATATCTATATATCTAGAAGGATAAAATCATTTTCCTGAAACAGAAATAAAAAGCCAATCTGGCTGGCATTACATTTCTGCTCCTACATTTAAACCCAGAAGAAATAAAGAATAAAATCTATGCAAATCTAAGGAGAAGAAAACATAGCAACCCAATAATTCTATTAAATAATATGTTTTCACGTGGAAAAGAAAGAACAAACACCTGTTCAGGCAGGCAAGCATTCAAAGAATGCCATCCACAGTCTCTTCCTAAATGAAATGTTCCGATCACTGAAAACAACCAAAAATCTAAAGAATAAGGAAGGTGGATATGATTTTTAAGCAAGTAAAATCCATGAACAAACACAAATCAGCAAGGCAGAGATCATAACTAAAGGACTATATTAATAGGGTTATAATGCTAAAAGTAAATGTCTGAAATGATTTTTGAAAGATAGGTACTCCTATTCCCCTGTGGTCCTGGCAACCACCATTCTATAAGTCTGATCACTATTTAAGTGGTATCATTTGTCATTTTGTGTCTGACTTATTTCACTTAGCACAATGTCTTAAGGCTTACACATGTTTGTAGCATGTGTCAGAATTTCATTTCTTAAGGCTGAATAATACTCAATGTGTATGTGTGTGTGTGGGTACAACTTTCTATCTCCAATGGTAAAAATGCAAGTTATTCCCACCTTTTATCTATTATGAAGAACACTGAAGATCACTGTTGTATAAGCAACTGTTCAAGTACCTCCTTTCATTTCATTTGTGTATAGATCCAGATAGAGTTGCTGGGTCATATGGTAGTTCTGTGTTTAATTTTCTGAGGAACTGCCACACTGTTTTCCATATTGGCTGCACCATTTTACATTTGCACCAGCAATGCACAAGGATTTCTATGTCTCCATCCTCACCAGTGCTTGTAGTTTGTTTTCTTAATAACCATCCTAATGAGAATAAAAATGGTCTCATTGTGACAGTGATTTGCATTTTCCTAATGACTGGAGCATCTATTCATGTACTTACTAACAATCTGTATATCTTCAGAAAAATGTCTGTTCAAGTCCTTCTTTTTTTTTTGCGGTACTGGGGATTGAACCCAGGGGTGTTTTACCTCCAAGCTACACCTCCGGCCCTATTTTTTATACTTTATTTTGAAACCGGGTCTCACAAAGTTGCGGAGGGCCTCACTAAGTAGCTGAGGCTGGCCACAAACCCAGATCCTCCGGTCTCAGCCTCCCAAGTACTGGGATTACAAGCGTGCGCCACCATGCCCAGCTTGTTCAAGTCTTTTATCCACTTTTTTCACTGAGTGTGTTAGTTGCTGAGTTGTAGTAGTTATTTATATATTCTGGATATGAATCCTTCATTAGATACATAACTTGCAAATACTTTTCCCATTTTGTGTGTTGCCTTTTCATTTTGTTGGTAGTATCCTTTGATGCATGAGTTAATTTTGATAAAATCCAAATTATCTACTTTATTCTGTTGCTCAGGTTTTCGGGTTGCATCTAAGAATGCTTTGCCAAATCCAATGTCATGACGCTTTTTCCTCTTAATAAGAGTTTTCTTCTTAGAGTTTTATTGTTTTAGCTCTTACATTTAGGTCTTTGATCCATTTTCATTTGTTTCTGTTACTGAGTTAGGGGTGCAACTTCATTCTCTTACATGTGGATATCAGTTTTCTAGGATTGCTTGTTGAAAATACTGCTCTTTCATTTTTATGGTCTTGTACCCTTATCAAAAATCATTTAACCATATATGTAAGGATTTACTATGGCAAATCTATGGCATTCTACTGGTCTATATGTCTATATTTATCTCAGTACCTCACTGTTGTGATTACTGTAGCTTTACAGTAAGTTTTTAAAACCAGAAGTATAAGACCTCCAACTTTGTTCTTTCTCAAGAATGTTTTGGCTATTCCAAAACCTATGAGATTGCATAGGAATTTTAGGATGGAGTCTTCTCTTTTTGCAAAAAATATCATTCAGATATTAATAAAATACCTAGATCACCTGACATCTTCATTTTAGTCTTTCAATTCATAAACATAGAATGTCTTTCCATTTATTTGTGCCTTTAATTTTTTTCAGTTTCATTTTATAGTTTTCAGTATACAAGTCTTTTTCCTTTGGGGATAAACTTATTCCTAATTATTTTATTCTTTTTGAGCCTATTAAAAATGGAACTATTTTCTTAATTTCCTTTTCAAATTGTTTATTGTTATTGTATAAAAATGCAACTATTATTGTGTTGATTTTGTGTCCTGCAACTTTGCTGAATTTGTATATTCGGTTTTTTGTTTTGTTTTTTGTGGTACTAGAGATTGAATCCAGGGGCATTCTACCTCTAAGCTAAACCCTCAAGCCAATTTTATTTTTTATTTTGAAACAGGGTCTTGCCAAGCTGCTAGGGCTGACCACAAACCTGCAATCCTCCTGTCTCATCTACCCAAGTACTAGGATTACAAGCATGTACAACCACGCCCTGCTTTGTGTATTAGTTCTAACAATATTTTTGTGGAATCTTTAGGGTTTTTTACATATAATATCATCCTATCTTCAAACAAAGATAATTTTACTTCTTAATTTGGATGTCTTTTACTTCTTCATGCTTGATTTCTCTGGCTATAATTTCTAGTATTATGCTGAATAGAAGTGGCAAAAGCAGGCATCCTTATCCTGTTCGGATCTTAAGGAAAAGATTTCAGTCATTCACCACTGAGTATGATGCTAGCTTTGGGTTTTTCAAATATGCCTTTTAATATGGTGGAGTAGTTTCCTTCTATTCCAAATGCTTACCAAGAAAGAGTGTGTTAAATTTTGTCAAATGCTTTTTTGGCATACATTGAAATGATCATGTGGTTTATTTTCCCTTCATTCCATTAATGTGATATATTACATTGACTTTCATACACTGTTCATAATTTTTAAATAGTAAATAATAATATTGATGCAAAAAATCACATTAATTTTTAAACTCGAGATAAAAATAAATTATGCTTATTTTCTTTTTTTTTTTTTGTGGTACCAGGGATTGAACCCAGGGGCATTCTACCTCCAAGCTACACCCCCGGCCCTAATTTTTTTTATACTTAATTTTGAAACCAGGTCTCACGAAGTTGCGGAGGGCCTCACTAGGTAGAGAGAGAGAGAGAGAGAGAGAGAGAGATAAAGTGAGCAGCTGAGGCTGGCCGCGAACCCAGATCCTCTGGTCTCTGCCTCCCAAAGTACTGGGATTACAAGCGTGTGCCACCACGCCCGGCCATGCTTATTTTCTTAAAAATATTAACTGTTCATTCTTCCCAGCAATAAAGATGGGGAGAATGTGCAGAATTATAATTTATAAATAACAACTAATTAATTTACAGGTAACAGAAAGGGAAAAAAGGAGTTGACAAGGTTCCAAAGCCAGATGCAGTTTTTAAGAAACAGCAGCCAGGTAAGGCATGGTGGCACTTATCTATAGTTCTAGCTACTGAGGAGCTAAGCAAGCAGGAAGATCCACTTAAGCCCAGGAGTTAAAGACCAGCCTGGGCAACACAGTAAGACCCTGTCTGAAAAAAAAAATAAGATAAAGAAAAAGCAGAAGCAAAACAAAGAAACAGCAGTGGAAAATAAAGGGAGAGTGAGAAAGTGAACCAGCCTTTGATTTAAATACAGCAAAACTGACAGAAAATCCACTAAGGTTCTAGAGATAGGTATTATCTAAACTGATTTTCATTAAAGGCTGAAATTCAGTGAGGAAAGGATGGCTTTTTAAACAAATAGCAAAGGGAGAATTAGGTATTTAGAGGAGAAACCAAAATGCTGGCTCTTAGCTCACAGCATACACAAAAGTTAATGCAAAATGGATCCTAGACCTAAATATCAAAGTTAAAAACAAGAAGGGTAAACCTTGTAACCCTACAGCAGGCCAAGAAGGTTTAGATAGTAACTGGTTTTGTGAATCTAGCTCAACTCATATCAGAAACTTATCCAGAGACAAACAGAAAACTACAGACCAACATCACTTAAATACATGAAAATATGTCTACTTAAATTCTACAGGATACATCGGATTCAACAGTAAGACATTAGAAATAAGTACTTAAATGTTTCCAATAATATCAGAAATAAGGCAGTGATGTCCTCTACCACCCATACTACTCAACATCATGGTAAAAAAAAAAAGAGACAAAAGAAAATGAAAGATATATATATATATATTTGAAAAGAAAAATGTAAAATTATAACTTCCAGATGATATAACTATACATCCAGAAAATGCAAAAAAAGGACTAAAAAGAAACTAGTAGAAGGCCAAATGCAAGAAAAAAGTCAGTTTTCTTATACAACAGTAATAATTTTAAAATTAAACAAGAGCCAGGTGTAGTGGCTCTTGTCAATGCCTATAATCCCAGTACTTAGGAGGCTGAGACAAGAGGATAGCATGTTCAAAGCCAGCTTCAGCAACTTAGTGAGACCCTGTTTCAAAATAAAAATAAAATAGAGCTGGGGGGTGCAGCTCAGAGGTAGAATGCCCCTGGGCTAAATCCCCAGTATTGAAAAATAAATAAATAAAATAAAATAAGAGAAGCTGGGCGTGTTAGTGCACACCTCTAATCCCAGTATTTGGGAAGGTGAGATGGGAGATTGAGGTTGGAGGCCAGCCTCAGCAACTTAGCAAGACCCTGTTTCAAAATTAAAATATAAAAAGGGCTGCAGGTGTGTAGCTCAGAGGTAGACCGCCCCTAGGTTTAATCCGCAGTTCAAAAAAAAAAAAAAAAACAAACGTGATTACTCCTAATGGAATCAAGAGTAAACGGATGCACAGGAATGGATGTAACAAGGAATGCACAAGACTCTGATGACAATTACAAAATATAAATACAACACTAATGAGAGGCAGGGGGAGGGAAGAGGCACATATAAATTCTGCATTATCCTAATCAAAATCCAAAAACAAAATGGGCGTGTTGGGGCACGCTTGTAATCCCAGTACTTGGGAGGCTGACACAGGAGGATCGCAGGTTGGCGGCCAGCCTCTACTACTTAGTGAGGCCCTTGTTTCAAAATAAAGAATAAAAAATAGGGCTGGGGGTGTAGCTCAGAGGTAGAATGCCCCTGGGTTCAATCCCCAGTACCACAAAAAAAAATCAAAAACAATTTTTAAGAGAACTTGACAGTTTGATTCTAAATTTTATTTAGAAAATTAAATTTTACTTTTTATACTTTGATTTTCTTTGCAATAAACAATTTGGATTTTACAATATAAATATTTATATCGTTTGTATAATAAATGATCTTTTTATCACTTGTATGAGAATAATTTTTTTTTTTTTTTGCAGTACCGGGGATTGAACGCAGGGGCATTCTACCTCCGCACTACGCCCCCGGCCCTATTTTTTACACTTTATTTTGAAACCTGGTCTCACGAAGTTGCGGAGGGCCTCACTAAGGAGAGAGAGAGAGAGAGAGAGAGAGAGAGAGATAGCTGAGGCTGGCCGCGAACCCGGATCCTCCGGTCTCCGCCTCCCAAAGTACTGGGATTACAAGCGTGCGCCACCACGCCCGGCTGAGAATAATTTTAATTACTAATCATTTTCCTATAGTTAAAAGATCAAGTTCTAAATTCAACTGCATACAAACTCCTGAAAAGAGACAGCCTATAATTATGAGGCATACATGGATATATTTATATTTGTTGTTGTTGTTGTTGTTGTTGTTGTTTTTTGTGGTACTGGGAATTGAACCCAGGGGCATTCTGCCTCTGAGCTACACCCCCAGCCCTATTTTATGTTTATTTGGAAACAGGATCTCACTAGGTTGATGAGAGTCTCACTACTTGCTGAGGCTATCCTCGAACTTGTGATCCTCCTGTCTCAGTCTCCCAAGTGCTGGGATTAGAGGTGTGCACCACCACACGGGGCTATTTGTTGTGTTTTATGGAGTTGTTTTTGTTTGTTTGTTTTGGTACTGGGAATTGAGCCCAGGGGCATTTTACCTCCAAGCTATACCCCCAGCCCTATTTTGTTGAGAGCCTGGAAAAATTGCTTAGGCTGGCTTCAATCCTGTGATTCTCCTGTTTCAGCCTCCCAAGTACTGGGATTATTTGGTGGTGTGCACCACCACGCCCAGTTTATGCTTCTTTTTAATACATATATTTACATTTAAATTATATTTACAATAGTCCAGTAATCCCGATTATGAGAATATTCATTTTTATTTATCATTTGAAAGGTATAACAGAAAAAAACACTACCAAAGGCCACATTTTCATACTTTTTAAATTTTATGCAAAGACTATTTAACATACTTTCCCCACTTTCTGAATCAAGAATTTCAATAGTATACTGGGATTTAGTGAAATAAATTACTTTAATGGAATGTAAGAGCCAAAGTTTAAAGAAATAATTAAGGGTAGTGCCTGATTTGCTTGGTAGTGCAGGCGGGACCTGCAGAAACATAAAGCTGAAGGCAAGCAAAGCACTCTGGTAATTCACTGGAAAAAGTGTAACTCATCTGTGACCTTCAGAATTCTTGTCAAAACATTAATAACTCTTTATAATAGGAAAATGAAAGTAGTAAAAACTATTTATTTAGTACACTCTAATTTGAAACACTGAGATTAACTGATCAAGGCTTGCCTAGTTCTCATCATTTAACTTACAGTACTGAGCAAGCATCTTTTCTCTACCTTGGTAAATTATAATAATACTTTCTAAATTTGAATCAGTTCCCAACATTTTATCTTTGGTACTTCCGACATTGTTCGACATTGTTAATTATCTCCTAGAGTTTCTTTAATTACTGTGAAGTTTTTTTGCCAGCATCACTTCCTCTGGAACATCTTCATCCTTTTATCAAAACCCCTTCCCTCATTTACAGTGACAAGCTCACCTCGACTAGTTCCTCCGGCTAGAAATATAGACACTTTTTTCAAAAAGTAGTAATGTCAATATTTCCACAGTTAGCTATTTCTGCATAACTCTATTAACATCCTAGCTGAATTTCATTTCCAGTGTAATCACTTTTCAGTTCTTTGCTGCACTTTCATCTTTGTTGATCGAATCTAGCCTAGGCAACATAGCAAAACCCCGTTTCATAAAAAAAAGAAAGAAAACCACCATGCAAAACAAGAACTGCTTATCCATAAATACTAAATGCTATTATGTGTAACATGTAACATTTAATAAATTTAAAATGCACAATAGAACCCTCAAAATTAGACATAACCTGAAAGCAAGGGGTCAGGTAATTTATAAGTGTTTTACAGATACAATTAGTCCTTGCTTTCATATATTTCATTTTCATACATTGCATTTTGCATTTTTTAACAGAACCTATTAGCACCTCTACCATCTTTCATAAATGGGATTTGCTCTTTAAAATAACAAGCAAGGAAGGGAAATTGCAAGCTCTCAGATATGGCACTCCCTGCTAGAAAACAGCACTGTTTCTTATTATTGTAGAGTTTATTTGTGCAATTATGCAAATGTATTAATCTTTTATTATATAAAATAATGCAAAATAAAATCATCAATAGCATAATAGTACTAAGAAAAATAGGTTTTGTAAATTTAATTACACCAAAACAAAATCAGAACTTAGCATCAGAGAGTCACTGAAATTAGGTCATTTTTTTCCCCTGTGAATATGAAAAATCAAATGAAGAAAGAGCATGTGCAAGACAGCATAATACACATATTGAAAAAATACTCTGTTAAAGATGGTATATATAATTAAGAATTGCATTATATTTTTAGCTCTCTGGTAATGAAACCCCTCTAATAACATATCAGTCAATTATTTAAGTTTTGCATTACAGCTGAAATCTGGTAAATGCTCTTACATTTAACAACACTTATTAAAGTTCTAGGGTATTAAACTGAATAAAGTGTTTTTATTGGTAATAATGGAATTTGAGAAACAAAAGAAAGTGTGCTCACAACTTTTAGGTCATGAAACGACAAAAAAATATCCTTGACTATTTCTCTTTGTTGAAGTCAAAATTGGGTCATATATCATTTTATTTTGTTTTCAAAATAATCTTCTCTGTCTCATATGGAAAATATCTTAATATTAGAGATAGAAATATTAAAACAGAATAGATGAAATTAGAACCCAAGTTTCTTTTTTTACACTTTTATTGGTGCACTGTAATTATACATTATAATGAGATTCAAAGTGATACAAACATACATGCACACATTAGTTGGTGTATTCCCCTCTGTATCCCACCCAAGTTTCTTGATTTCTGATTCTTGAATAATTTCTTAGCATTTTTAGACAGAATATTCTAAGTTAATATTAAAGAATAAATGAGATGGTTACGTTAGTTACATATTATTTAATATATGTGGTTAATATAACACTACCTATCCACTTTCCAGAAATGAAAATAATCTAATATTTAACCTACCCCAACAATCCGTTTCATAGCATCCAATTTAGCAGAATCTTTGTTGCTCTCCAACATTTGTTTTAGATCTTCATTCCTATCACAAAAGAGAAGAAATAAAAATTCCATAACAGGATTTTTATATAATATAGATATCAAATATATCATTTTCGTAAGACTTAGAAATAATATGATAGGCAATGTTAAATAATAACTGCATTATTTATAATTATGTATTTAATTTAGAAATACATTTCTTGTTTAATCCTTGTTTATCCATGCACTGTTGTCATGAAGTCCACCAATGAAACAAAACCATAAAAGTGTCCTTCAGTTTTGCATTTAATATTTAAATATCAATGCAAGCCCAGGCATACAGATTCTCTCATCCCAAATTTTCTTTGACATAATCATCGGGGGAAAAAAGAAGAAAAATCCTTGAATCTCACTAAAATAGTTATAGAACTAAACCTGTAATTACCATTCAACCTAACAAATGCACAGTTGGGCATTTATCCCCAGGAAATGAAAATTTATACTTTAAAAAAAACTGTACACAACAATTCATAGAAGCTTTTATTACTATTAGACAAAACAGAAACAACCCAGATGACCTTCAATAGATAGTTAAATAAAATGTGGTACATTCATGCCATGGAATATGACTCAGAAATAAAGAAGCAAACTATCTGTATGTACAAGAACTTTTACTAAACTCCAGAAAAGTATGCCAAGTGAGAAGCGTCAATCCTAATGGTTTCATACTGTATGATTCATTTATGTAACATTCTTGAAATAATAAAGTTATAGAAATGGAGAAATGATTAGTGGTTGCTGGGGGAGAAGGACAGGAAGGGAAGAGGGTGGATATAAAAGGGATCCTGTGGTGATGGAACTTCCATATCTATACTGTCATGGTGGCTACATGAGCCTACGCATGTAATAAAACTTAACAGAACTGATCACACACAAACACAGTAAATGTAAACAAAGCTGGGGAAATGCCAACAAGACTGGTGGATTACAATCAATGTCAACATGCTGCTGCAATATTGTACAATAGTTTTGTAAGACATTATCACTGAAGGAAATGGTAAAAGGTACATAGGACTTCTCTCTGTTATTTCTTTCGACTGCATATGAATCTATAATTATCTCAAAATAAACATTTTAATTAAGACAGCTATATAATAATTATGACTCAGTGGTAAGATAAGCCAATCCAAAAAAAGTTCAAGAGATTTAAGCAGACATTTCCCAAGAGAAGACATAATGCCAATGAACACACAAAAAGATTCTAGAGATCATCAATCACTAGAGAAATGCAAATTAAATGAGATATCATTACATACCCACTAGAATTACTGAAATTAAAAAGACTGACAATAATAAATGTTAAAGGACACAGAGCAACCAGAATTCTCAAACTGCTGGTAAGAATACAAAATGGTATAATCACTTTGGAAAATGGAAAGTTTCTTACAAATTTAAACATATACCTGCTATGTGACCCCCACCACTACCACATTTCTCTCCAAGAGAAGTAAAAGCATTTATCCACAATAACTTTTACAAATATTCATAGAAGCTTTATTCATAATAGTAAACAACTGGAGACAATCTGAATGTCTACCACCAAATGTGATTTATCTATTCATTGGAAAATTACTCAGCAATGAAAAATAGTTAACTCCTGATACATGCAACAAGATAGATGAATTCTCAAAATCATTATTTTTGTGTGTGTGTGTGGTACTGGGGATTGAACCCAGGGGCATTCTACCTCTGCGCTACACCCCCAGCCCTATTTTATTCTTTATTTGGAAACAGGGTCTCCCTAAGTTGCGGGAGGGGCTAAGTAGCTGAGGCTGGCCGCCAACCCACGATCCTCCTGTCTCAGCCTCCCAAGTACTGGGATTATAAGAGTGCGCCACCACGCTCGGCTTTCAAAAATCATTATTCTGAGTCAAAGAAGGCAGACACAAAAGGGCCTGGCTTAATTCTATTCTGCAATAGCAGAAAGCAATAAGCAGTTAAGTAGGGGTATGGGGTAGGGAGAGAAAGGGGAGACATTAGAACATTTCTTATTTCACAAGCTAATGTAAATGTTCTGTATCTTCTTAACTGTGCTGGTGAGTCCACAAGTATACACATTTGTCAAAACTCTTCCAATTGTAACACTGAGATGAATAATTTGTTTTATGTAAATCATACCTCAGTGAAGTTGATATTTACAAGTTTTACAGCAAGACCTGCTGGGCGTGGTGGTGCACGCTTGTAATCCCAGTACTTTGGGAGGCGGATACCGGAGGATCCAGGTTCGCGGCCAGCCTCAGCTCTCGCTCTCTCTCTCTCCCTGTCTCTCTCTCTCTCTCTCTCTCTCTCTCTCTCTCTCTCT
>PVJS01022765.1:0-30227 GCA_004027185.1 Glis glis
ACACACACACACACACACACACACACACACACACACACACAACCCAGAGATCCAAGGAGTTTCTCTCCTTGGAGAGGTAGAATGAAGCCACTGCCCCAGAGAGGGGAATAGTGTGATATTGGCTAGAGAGAGAGGACATACTAGGTGTCATAGAAATCTGTAGGCTATTTCTAAGATTCAGATCTGTAAGTCGGGCATGGTGGCACACGCTTGTAATCCCAGGACTTGGGAGGCTGAGACAGGAGAATCCGGGTTCATGGCCAGCCTCACCTATTTAGTGAGGCCCTCCGCCACTTAGTGAGACCCTATTTCAAAATAAAGAATAAAAAATAGGGCTGGGGGTGTAGCTCAATCCCCAGTATTGCAAAAAAAAAAAAAAGATTCAGATCTGTAATCATTTTGGGAGCATTTGGACAAATCTGTTTTATCAAGAAAAGATCATCTAAATGAGCTTTTTTTTTTTTTGGTGGGGGTACTGGGCATTGAAGCTTGGAGCTATATCCCCAGCCCTTTTTATTTTTTTATTTTGAAACAGGGTCTTGCTAAGCAGCTGAGGGTCTTGCTAAGTTGCTAAGGCTGACCTCAAACCTCTGATCCTCCTGTCTCAGGCTCCCGAGTACTGGGATTATAGGCATGAACCACTGCACCCAGCTTCTAAACGACGTTTTAGGTTGTTTCTAGCCCTGTGGTGCTGTGGAATTCAAAATTCCCCAATTAAAATTCGTAATCCAGTCTTGTAAAATGGAGTAACAGTACCTGCTGCGTAGACTTGATGTAAGAAATTAAAAACTTGAAGCCGGGCATGGTGGCACACGCTTGTAATCCCAGTACTTTGGGAGGCGGAGACCCGAGGATCCGGGTTTGCGGCCAGCCTCATCTCTCTCTCTGTCTCTCTGTCTCTCTGTCTCTCTCTCTCTCTCCCTGTGTCTCTCATTCTCTCTCTCTACCTAGTGAGGCCCTCCGCAACTTCGTGAGACCCGGTTTCAAAATAAAGTATAAAAAAATAGGGCCTGGGGTGTAGCGTGGAGGTAGAACGCCCCTGTGTTCAATCCCCGGTACCGCAAAAAAAAAAAAAAAAAGAAATTAAAAACTTGGTAAATATAGAGCACTTATGTCTAGTATGTATGAAATGTAAATACTAAGTATTATAAATACATGCATAAATGCTAACTATTATTACCTAACAATGCAAGCTGAAATCTTCTAGTATTAAGAGAAGGAACTGCATTTTAGTGGTCCAACTCTGAGATTTTAAATGAAATATGAGTGAGATGGGGTGGGTGGAAGAAGAAGAAGTAACATGACAATTTAGAATAAAAATGAAATGGCAGGCTAGAGAGTGCAAAAAGAAAAAATGGCTATCTAATTGTATTCCCTGGTGAATCCAGTTCAAACAGACAAGACAGATGGAGTGCATAATAGAACAAATGAAGCACAGTTTTGAAAATCTCTGGGAATTCTGAAATGTCTCGGGCTACCCTTGATACAGCTGAAAATTGTAGTGAGCAGAACTCTGGACCCATCTTGTATTATCAAAGGACAGGGAACCACTTATTCAAGCTAAACACTTAGTGCTGTCACACTGATGTGGCAGAGAATACCATTCCAACACAGATATGGGGCCATTTTAGTTAAGACAAATACTGCACTGTGTTATAGACTGGATTGAAATGTAAGATATACAGGCATTGTTTGAAGTTAGCCTGTAATGACAGTTTTTCTTTGTGACTTATAATAAGTACTGTGCTAATAACTAGTTAGTAGGACTTCCAAGTATTGGAGTATCTTCCCCAATCTGAGACATTGAATGAAACTCTTTTCCAACTGCCTTTGGTATTACCAACTGTTCTACTGACTTTAGCTATATTCTTTATGCTGATGACTCCCAAATTTATATCTTCAGCCAGATTTATTTTCATAACTCCATTCAATTTCAGTGGTTCTTACCCCTGGGCAATTATGCCTCCCGCCTCCACCATGGGGTGTTTAAGCAAGATACAGAAACAAATCCACACACTTATAGCCAATTGATTTTTGACAACGGTGCCAGACACATACGTTGGAGAAAAGACAGCCTTTTCAACAAATGGTGTTGGGAAAACTGGTTATCCAGTTGTAGAAAACTGGAACTAAATCCTTACCTCTCACCCTGCACAGGAGTCAACGCAAGATGGATCAAAGACCTGGAAATTAGACCAGAGACTTTGAAGCTACTAGAGAAGGCTATAGGTCCAACATTCCAACATATAGGCACAGGTAGAAACTTCCTCAACATTAACCCCCCATAATACAGGAAATGAAAACAAGAATTAATAAACAGGATGACATTAAACTAAAAAGTTTCTGCTCATCAAAGGAAACCATCAAGAGTCTAAAGAGAAAGCCTACAGAATGGGAGAAGATCTTTGCTAGTTATCCCTCTTTACACTAAAAAAAACAACCCAATCAAGAAATGGGCAATTGAATTGAATAGACACTTCTCAAAAGAAGAGATACAAATGGCCAATAAATACATGAAAAAATGTTCAACATCATTAGCAGTCAGGGAGATGCAAATCAAAACTACACTGAGATTCCATGTAACCCCAATCAGAATGGCAATCATCAAGAAGTTAAAAAAAAAAGCCGGGCATGGTGGCACATGCTTGTAATCTCAGTACTTGGTAGGCGGAGACCGGAGGATCCTGGTTCGCGGCCAGCCTCAGCTACTTAGTGAGGCCCTCCGCAACTTCATGAGACCCGGTTTCAAAATAAAGTATAAAAAATAGGGCTGTGGGTGTAGGGCGGAGGTAGAACACCCCTGGGTTCAATCCCTGGTACCGCAAAAAAAAAAAAAAATAGGGCTGGGGGTGTAGCTCGGAGGTAAAACGCCCCTGGATTCAATCCCTGGTACCCCAAAAAAAAAAGAAGTAAAAAAAAATAAATGTTGGTGAAAATGTGGGGAAATAGGAACTCTTCTACACTGTTGTTGGGATTGCAAATTGGTTTAGCCACTATGGAGATCAGTGTGGAGATTCCTCAGAAAACTGGGAATGGATCCACCATATGATCTGGCTATACCACTCCTGGGTATCTTTCCAAAGGGACTGAAATCAGAGAACTACAGTAATATATGCATATCCATGTTCATAGCAGCACAAGTCACAATAGTGAAATTATGGAACCAACATAGGTGTCCATCAACAGATGAATGGATTACAAAATTATGGGATATCCAAACAATGGAATTCTACTCAGTAATGAAGAACAAAATTATGTCATTTGCAAGAAAATGGAATGACGTGGAGAACGTTATGTTAAGTGAGATTAGCCAGTCACAGAAAGGGAAGGGTCAAATGTTTTCTCTAGTATGCGGAAGCTAGGGAGTAATTGGGACTCCAGATAATGGAGGAGAAACCTTAGTGGAGCCAGGGAGTTGGTCTAGGGGAAGGGGAGGGGGAAGAGTGAGGATCCATGAAGGAATTACTACCATCGGCTTTGTGTACATTTGTGAAAATACCAGTGTCTATCTCAGTACTCTGTATGGGGAAGGAGCCGGGGTTGGGGGGGACACCAAGCGTTGTGTGCATGTATGTCACTGTCAACATGATTTACATTATGATGTGAGACTATAGTGCACCAATAAAAGCATATAAAAAATGTCAACATTGTTGGAGTTGAGAAGTATCCATCATCATATAAGCATGTGCCCTTTTAATATCTCTGCATAGATGTCTGATGGACATTTCAAACTTTACATGTGCAAAACTTATTTCTGACCATTACTTCAAACCTAGCCTCTCTAAATGCTTTTCCATCTCAATTAATGGCACCTCTACCCTTCCAGTTGCTCAAACCAGAAAAGTTGGAGCCATTCCCTGCTCATCCAGCAGACTCTGCTGCTTAATCTTGAAACCTCATCACCTTTACTGCCGTCATCCAGGTCCAAACCAGAATCATCTATTCCCCAAGTTATCCTTCATTTCCTAATGTTCCCTCCTTCCCCCTTTTGGTTCCCTATAGTTTTTCCTCAACCCAACAGCCAGTGATCCATTTAAAATGCATTTTAAGTACTGTCCCACTTCTACGCAAACCTTTCCAATGACTTTTGGTGTCACTTATAATAAAAGCCAACGTCCTTTCAGTGATCTAAATGTCCTGCTTGATCTATACACCCTTCTACTGATCTCAAGGCCCTTGCCCTTACTCGGACACACTGGCTTCCTCTCTAAGTGGCACAGAAAGTCATTTATTGATGAGACCAGTAAGTGCCCCAGAAAAGGGTCTCTGACTGCAACCCAGCATTTTGCACTGCTCTCTGTACTCTACTTCTAGTCTTCTAAGGCTAATGATCCCTTTGTCTGTTATGATTTTGCTTTCGCCTTAACTGCCATCCGTATCTCTACTTGCTTCGCACACTAGACTCTGGGGTAGCTCTCCTCCATTCCAGTGTTCATTCTGGACTGTCAGAACTGTCTGATGTGGGACTGAAGCCTTGTTCAGGGCCCCACAGCCCCGTCTGCCTGGTATGAGAGTTTAGATGACGCAGAATAGGGTTAGATCACCAAGCTTGCCACTGCCTGATAGAAGACCCTCAAGACGCTTCAACTTTGTTATTCTTAGTCTATAGTCCCTAAGAAAACTTCTAATAGGTTTTAGAATCCCTGTGAGATTTGGAAATATGACATAAGAAACCATAAGCCTAAAGATTGCTTATTTTGTTATTTGTAAGATTCTGTGGTTTTAGGCCTCAGATCCTCCCATGATCTTCATACTCTCTCTTGGTCATTTTTATCTTGTATCTTCCCTTCTGAGACTCAATATGTAAATCTGGCCTTGCCCCGACTTACCAAAGCTCTTTTTTTTTTTACTTTTTTATTGCCTTCTTGTATTTATCACTATTTCATGATTCACGATTAACTGGCTCCATCATAATGCTACAGTAGAAAAGTAGGTTCTACAAACAAACTTGCACTGCTAAATCTAGCTTCTAGCCCACTGTTCTGTTAATAAGTGTTCCCAAAATACTTGTTGAATGAATGAATAAATAAATAAATAAAACCAGTCTTTATGCTTTCATAATGTATGCTAAAACAAATTTTTAGCAAAAATCATACATTTAATAACATCATTATCAGCCATGTTGCCTTGAAAAGAGAGTATAAATGTGTGTATGTGGGTATTTTTTATTTGTTTGAAAATAAAGCATAGCATATGTAAAGCAGAACAACAGTGGGTAACACAGCCATCTGCAAATCACTGCAAAAAAAAGGTGTTATCAGATTTAATGTTCAAATGATGAACATTCAGTAAGACATTTTAAGTAAATCTCAGAGGCTTATAAATAATAAAGCATAATCTACATTTAAGTTACGTAAGTGATACTACATTTTACATTTAAGAGGTGTTTGGATCAACTGATTTAATTTATTATCAACACCCAAGAATGGGTATCCGCCATCTTCAAGATTTGCAGTTTTTATGCCGTAAGTTTGATCCCAAGAAGAGAAATAAGTATAATTTTACATTTTGGCTCTCTTCTCCTCTGATAGAAAGTAATGTCTTCCATGGCGATAGAGAGTAGTCGAGACTATGCCTTCCTTTTCCAAGTTTTCCTGCAGTTATGCTGTCACAGATGGGTGTTTGAGTGGCTGTCCTTCTTTCTGTACCAATGGTAGACATCACGGCATTTTTTCCCCTATTAGAATGGAGTCGTCAGTACAGATTCCAGGTAACTTTTCAATAGATCTTATTTGACACCTCCAACTCAGCCATTGCTTACCTTAAGAAAAAAGTCATTTGCCAAGTACCAGTATCCATCACATGTTCTATATTTGATGAGAGTGACATTTCTCTTCCAAAGCACTGTTTTACCAAATATTGGCCATGACTTTGCTTCCTGTCTCATTGGTCATGACTGAGCCACCTCCTCATGCCTAGAACACGAATACCAGGATTGATTTAGACCAATAATACTCTTCCTGGGAGCAGGGATGGCCAGCCTACTTGAAATCCTTGGGGAGGAGGATGGGAACTTCAGGAAAATTGAGGTTATGCAAACAAGTAAGAAGGGAATAGCTGTGAGGAAGATAATGGTCTTTGTTTGGGTTCCTAAAACAGCGTATGAATAGTTTGTTTAGGAGGTGAAACCAGGAAATGGTGAGGGAGTAGAAAAGTGAGAGAGAAGGAAATGAAGGTAGATGAGAAAGGGTGCATTTAAATCAAGTTGCAAGTATGCATAGCTGAAGCTTAATGCAATTGGGGAATGCTGGGAGACAGTATAGACAGTCCTTAGAGTTGTTGTGAGTCAGTGTAGACATTTCGTAACCAAGCTGTAGGATCCTGGAGTACTCATCTTCCAACTCCTGTCAACCAGGGGCTGAGGGTTGCTCCAAGTGCTGTGAGTCCCCAGCTCTTCCAGCCCGTGCTATCTAAAAGCCTAAAGGAGGCTGTTGGGCAGTCACGGCCAGTTCCTTCAGATGAGTTTCTATAGGATACAGGCCAATGCGGATGGCATCTGCTACAGCGACAGCAGGCTTTGCTACAACATGAACTGCTTACATTTATAATTTCATCCTCAAACTTTTAGAACAACAATGCTAGCCCCAAGACTAATCTAAAATAAATGTAACCTTCATCATACCATGTGCCTCATAAACACTAGCAGTTGTTCCAACCACGTAGCAGAGATTGTTGGAGTGAATTCCATGTCCCTGATTCCCCTCGAGACTCAAACGTCAACTTGGAGAACAAGCGGTGGCAGAGGTGGGCCTGTAGGGAGGTCTGCATCTGATTCTTCTCCATTTTTAATTCCTTTTTATAATGCTGTGTATTTTTTTTAACAAGGTAGAATATTTTCAAAGTAAATAGCTTTTTTTTTGTACTGGAGATTGAACCCAGGAGCGTTCTGCCTCCAAGCTAGACCCCCACCCCTTATTTTTCCCTTCTTTTTTTCTTTTTGAAATAAGGTCTTGGTAAGTTACTGAGGGTCTTGCTAAGTTGCTGAGGCTGGTCTTGAACCTGGAGTCCTCCTCTGTCTCAGCCTCCCAAGTGCTGGGATTATAGGCATGCACCACCATGCCTGGCTTGAAATACCTTTTTAAATTAGAATGTCCTAAGTAACTCTGAAGATCTTTTAAAAAGAGTCAGGCTGGTTTTTTGTTGCTGTTTGTTTGTTTGTTTGTTACTAGAGAAGTTCAAATGGAATCTTTTTGGAGCAGAGGCATACATAAACACAAAATAGCCAGGCGTGGTGGCACGCGCTTGTAATCCCAGTAGTTGGGAGGCTGAGACAGGAGGATCACAGGTTTGCGGCCAGCCTCAGCTACTTAGTGAGGCCTTCTGCAACTTAGTGAGACCCTGTTTTAAAATAAAGAATAATAAAAAAAGATAGGGCTGGGAGTGTAGCTCAGAGGTAGAATGCCCCAAAAAATAAAAATTAAAAATTAAAAATTAAAAAAAACACAAAATAAAGAAGATTCATTTCAGAGTTGTTATAAATTGAATTGTGTTCCTCCAAATTTATATGTTGAAGTCCTAAACCCCAATACCAAAGAATAAGAAATAACCTTATTTAGAAATAGGGTCTTTGCAAATGTAATTTGTTAGAATAAAAGAAAGTCATATGGAGTGAGGTGGGGTCCCAATCCAATATGTGTATGGTATCCTTATGGAAAGAATGCACCACATGAAGAGATAAGGAGACACGGGGAGACTGCTATGTGAACATGAAGACTAAGGTCAGGGTAATAAGTCTGTAAGTTGTGGAACACCAAAGAGTCCCAGAAGACTCCCAGGATCTTGGGACAGTGGTGTGGAAGAGATTACCTCTCACTGCCTCAGATGGACCCAACTCTGCCCACACCTTGATTTCGGACCTCCAGCCTCCAGAACAATGAGACGATATGTTTATGATGTTCAAGCCACTCAGTTTGTGGGACTTTGTTATAGCAGCTCTCAAAAACTAATACAAGCGTCTGTGGTATCTTTATGATGACTTCCTCTTAGAGCTCGAACAATTACCAGTGAAGTCTTCTGAGAAAGGAGGCCCCTTTAGATGCCGATGGCTGTTTGTGGTCCTGATCTCTTAGCACCAGTGGTCACACCAATTTGGGTCACTTATTCTAGTTGCAGGAGTGAACAAGACTGAACAGGACTCTGTGAATATGTATTTCAGGACCAGTCAGACCTGAGCAGATTTTTTTCGGGACAGAAATCATTTGGTCTGAAAAACTTGGCTGTGGTAATTAATGGAGGGCTTCAGTAGTTTTTTTTTTTCTTTCCTTATGAAATAGCATAAACCTTTCCTTTTTTTGAGCCGATAGTCACTTATTATAACAATTTGCTTAATGAAGTAATCAGACTAGAGGTAGAAAAGACATGTGAGTAACAGAGGAAGAAAGTTTTTTGTTTGTTTTTGTTTTTGTAGTACTGGGGCTTGAACCCAGGGGCATTATACCTCTGAGATACACCCCCAGCCCTTTTTATTTTTGTTTTGAAACAGGGTCTCACTAGGTTGCTAAGAGTTTCACTAAGTTACTGAGGCTGGCTGCGAACCTGCGATCCTCCTGTCTCAGTCTCCCAAGTACTGGGATTACAGGTGTGCACCACCATGCCCGGCTGGGAGATAGTTTTAAGTCACCTCGCTGGAAGTGGGGTGCTGAGGGTGGGCTTAGATGGAATTACAGTTCTATGATTCCTGCTCAGTTCTTTGTTTTAAAAGCAGCCCTTTGCACTTGCAGGTGTAACTCAGTGATAGAGTGGTTCTCTAGCATGCATGGGGCTTGGGGCTTGATCCTCAGCATTACAAAACAATATAAATAAAGCCCTTCAACAGTTTTTCAAAAAATATTGTTTAGAATACCCTTGTAATGTTTGTGAAATTGTGTGTCAATGTGTGCATTGTTCAGGAGAGATAATATATTGTTTCCAACAGAGTTTCAAAGTAAACTAGAAAAAGTGATACTGAGGATTGTTTGAAAATCACTTGTTGGAGCCGGGTGTGGTGGCGCACATTTATAATCCCAGTATTTGGGAGGCTGAGACCTGAGGATCCAGGTTTGCAGCCAGCCTCAGGTACTTAGGCCCTCTGCAACTTAGTGAGACCCTGTTTCAAAATAAAGAATAAAAAATAGGGCTCAGGGTGTGGCTCAGAGGTAGAATGCCCCTGGGTTCAATCCCCAGCTCCGCAAAAACAAAAAAAAAAAAAAAAAAGGAAAATCACTTGTTGGGTAGGATTGCATTTTGAAGTAGCATTAGAGGATCTTTATTGTTTAATTTCTCTTTACAGTATTGAAATACTATGTACCAGGAGTTACACGAAGTCTTCTGAGAAAGGAGGCCCCTTTAGATGTTGGTGGCTGTTTCATTAAAGCCAGTTGTAGGCATCAGCTGTGGTAGAAGCATTCCTACATGATACAGGAGAGCAGACAAAGCGAAGTCCAAGACTCTTCCCAAATTCCAAGATTCTGGAGCACTGTGAGCAGCGCGAGAAGTTCTCTGGGTTACAGGGTCTTAAATAGAATGGGCACAGTGTGGGAACTGCTGGCTGGGCTCTCAGCCTTATTCTTCCCCCTTACAGAGCATCCTCGAATTGTAGCCAGAACAACTTTTCTAAGGCATGAATCACATCATATTGCTCCTTTGCTTAAAAGCCCCCAGTGGCTTTCATCTGAACTACAAAATCTAAAGGGTGTGTTATTAATAACTAAACTGGGCTAAAGAGCAGTAACGGGGGTTGTCTTGGACCAGGCTGGACATAGGTCACTCTTCCTTTAGGGTCCGACCTGATTGGTCCTCTGCCCACTTCGCAGACACCACCCCCTTACACCTCCCTTCAGCCACTCTCCTTGGCCACCCTGGCCTCATTTCTGGTCTTGGGTGCATCTTATCCTGTTTCTGCCTCCAGCTATTTGCCCTTGCCGTTCTTTCTGCTGGAAATGCTCTCCCTAGACTCCCACTGCCTCCTTCCTTCTTGCTTGCTTAGACCTTGATTCCAATATTTCTTCCACAAGAATGGCCATTCTTTATTTGTTCTTTCTTATCATTCAGAGATAAGCACTATTAGCATTTTATTATAACCATCCAATCTTTTCTCTATACTTCATGTTGTCCTTCATAAGCTTTTTTTTTTTTTTTTTTTTTTTTGGCTGTACCGGGGATTGAACCCAGGGGTGTTCTACCTCCGAGTTACACCCCCAGCCCTATTTTTTATCCTTTATTTTGAAACCGGGTCTCATGAAGTTGCAGAGGGCCTCACTAAGTAGCTGAGGCTGGCTGTGAACCTGGATCCTCCGGTCTCCACCTCCCAAGTACTGGGATTACAAGCATGTGCCACCACACCCGGCCTTCATAAGCTTTTTAAAAAATGTTATATATTTTATTGGTGCATTGTAATTTCACATTATAATGTAATTCAGAGTGATAGTGACATAAAAGAATGGTCATTCTTGACCACGAGAGTTAAAGTGCCCCTGTTCCTTCCTTCATTCTTTTTCATAACACTCTATTTCATCTTCTTCCCAGCACTTGATAGGTATTGTATTTATTTTTATGGGTTTATTGTCTGAATCCTCCACTAGTAGATACACTCCTTAAGGGCAGAAACTTTGTCTTGTTCACTGTGTGGCACATAGTATTTTCTTTTCTTTTTTTATTCCCTATGTCTGAGATACACCCCCAGCCCTAATTTATTATTTTATTTTTTATTTTATTTTATCTTATTATTTTATTAATTTAATTTAATTTAATTTAATTTATTTTGAACAGGGTCTTGCTGGGTTGCTGAGAGTCTTGCTAAGTTGCTGAAGCTGCTCTTGGATCCTCCTGTCTCAGCCTCCCAAGTACTGGGCTTACAAGCATGTGCCACCACACCTGGCTACATAATACTTTCTCAAAATACAAATATTGATTAGCTGGCTGCTTTGGAGGAACAATAGCTATTAAGATTATTTTCATGCCTATAAAAATAGAGATGCATTTATATAGAGCATCGGCATCTGGCCTCGGTCCACCTCTCCAACCTCATTTCTTACCATGACAACCCCATGGAAATCTTTCCATCTAAAATCTTCATTTCCTTTACTGACTTATTATTTTTATTGTAGAGGTCTTTTACCTCCTTGGTTCAGTTCATTCCTAAGTATTTTATCCTTTTTGAGGTTATTGTGAGTAGAATTGTTTTCTGGGTTTCTTTTTCAGTGGATTCATGATTGGTGCAAAGGAATGCTAATGATTTTCACAAGGTGATTTTGTATCCAGCTACTTTGCTGAAGCTATTTATCACTAGCTCTAGAAGTCTTCTGGTTGAGCCTTTTTTTTTTATCTAAGTAAAGGATAATGTCATCAGCAAACAAAGATAATTTCAGTCCTTCTTTCCGCATTCATATTCCTTTGGTTCCCTTCTCCTGTTTTATTGCTGAGGCTAGAGTTTCAAGGACTCTGTTGAATAGGAGTGGTGACAGTGGGCATCCTTATCTTGTTCCTGATCTTAAAGGAAATTGTGTAAGTTTTTCCTCATTCATAATGATGCTGGCTTTGGGTTTATCATATATAGCCTTTATGATGCTGAGGTAGATTCCTTCTGTTCCTAATTACTTCAGCGTTTTTATCATGAAAGGGTATTGGATTTTGTCAAATGCTTTTCCTGCATCTATTGTGATTTTTGTCCTTGCCTCTATTAACGTGGTGGATTACATTTATTGAACTATGAATGTTGAACCAGACTTGCATCCCTGGAATGAAGCCTACTTGGTCATGGTGGATATCTTATAGTTCTATTATAATATCCATTACATGTTATTATCTAGTTGTTTCTTTTCTGTTAGAATACCAGCTCCATCAAAAGGGAGTCATGTCAAGCTGGGCGTGGTGGCGCAGGCTTGTAATCCCAGTACTTTGGGAGGCGGAGACCGTAGGATCCGGGTTCGCGGCCAGCCTCAGCTTGCACATGCGTGCACGGACGCGCGCACGCTCTCTCTCTCTCCCTGTCTCTCTCTCTCTCTCTCTCTCTCTCTACTTAGTGAGGCCCTCCACAACTTCGTGAGACCCGATCTCAAAATAAAGTATAAAAATAGGGCCAGGGGCGTAGTAGAACGCCTCTGCGTTCAATCCCCGGTACCGCAAAAAAAAAAAAAAAGGGAGTCATGTCTTTTTATTTAATTATTTTTGGTACTGGGGATTCAACAAGGGGCATTTTACCTCTGAGCTGCACCCCCAGTGCTTTTTATGTTTTAGTTTGAAACAGGGTCTCACTAAGTCGCTGAGGATGACCTCAAACCTGTAATCCTCCTGTCTCAGCCTCCCAAGTACTGAGCTTACAGGTGCACACCACCACACCCAGCTAGGAGTCGTCTTTTTAATGGACTTCTATATTGTGAGATGTAGGATGCTGCCCATTGTATAGTACTTGCTTAGTGAATGAACAAATACACAAATGTGCAGATCTCTCAATATATTTACCTCACTCTGGCACTCTCTTGGATTTTTACATCTTTGCCGTTATCCTAAAAATATAACAGTTCCACACACCAGGCATCAGCACAGGATTTATCACCACCTCCTGATTCATTCTCAATTTCTAGATGTCAGGATATCCTGCTGTCCACAGCATCAGTGCTAAGCTAAAAATCTTGAGCCTCTTATTAGCTCTCAACATCTAATGAGTCACCACATGTGGTACTTGTTTAGAAGTGTCTTGCTTTTTTCCAGTGCCCGGTGCCAGATATCTGCTCTCTTGTCCCTTTAACAGAAAGTCTCCTATGACTGTCATTATGGCCGAAATTGGGGAGCACACCTGCTGTCAGATTTTAGTGGATCTCATGGTGTGCTATCAGCTGTTGCTTGAGCTCTCTAATTTCAGCATTAGAATATTGGTAAATCAGAGTTTCCCTGGCACAAAAAATATTATGGCACAGAGAGATTGATATATGGTTCTGGAAGCAACTAAGATACTCTGGCTAACTGAATAAGTGTTGTGCTGAAACCAAGATCATGGGCAGAAACATGTGCTTAATCTCAGCTACCCATGCCCAAAATGACAATGGAAAATGGGCTTGAATACTATGAACTTTGAATTATCAGCCATTCTTGATTTATGTCAATAATAAGCCTTTTTTTTCAGTACTGGGGATTGAACCCAGGGGCATTCTACCTCCGAGCTATACCCCCCAGCCCTATTTTTTATTCTTTATTTTGAAACAGGGTCTCAGTTGCGGAGGGCCTAAGTAGCTGAGGCTGGCCGGGAACCTGGATCCTCTGGTCTCAGCCTCTGAAGTACTGGGATTACAAGTGTGCACCACCACTCCTGGCTCTTTTTTTTTTTTTAATGTGGTACTGGGGATTGAACCCAGGGTCATTCTATCTGCAAGTTACAGCCCAACCCTTTTTATTTCTTATTTTAAAATATGGTCTCACTAAGATTCTGAGGGTCTTGCTAAGTTTCTGAGGCTGGCCTTCAACCTGCAATCCTCCTGTCTCAACCTGCCAAGTACTGGAATTACAGGCACGCACCACCACGCCCTGCTAAGGCTTCTAATTTTTAATGAAATTTTTGTATACACACAGTGATCATCCATACTCATTCCTATGGAGAAACAGAATAGTAAGACTCTGGTCCAGGCCTGCATGAGGTCGAATCTCAGTTACCGCAGGACTGTCTATGTGGTGTAGAGTAAGCATCAGTGTCTTCAACTGCAAAAGACAGAAAATAGTAGTAAATACCTGGTGGGATTCTTGTTCAGGTGACATGTTTAATATAGGGCTTGATGTGTACTAAGAACTATTTCTGTCATCATAGTCATCATCATCATCATCAGTCATCATCATCATCATCATCGTCATCATCATCATCGTGTTCTGGTTATTACCCAGGAGACTCAGGAAGAGAAATGAAGAGTCCATCTGGAAGGTGTGTGTGTGTGTGTGTGTGTGTGTGTGTGTGTGTGAAAATAAATCCAATTTTAATTACTACCAAAATCATACTTGCATTTTGCCTAGGATGAGTCACTCTCAGAAAAGGAAAAGGAACTCCCTAGGCTTTCAGACTGCTTAGAAAGTCATCACCGTAGATTGTCCTGCCATAATGCATGTCCTTGTACTGTTTTGCCTAACTGTCCGTCACCCCTCCTCAGGACACTGTTTTAGCAGATCACAGTCAGCGTATGGTTTATTGCAACTGTTTATGGATTTGTATCATGAACTAAAGATTTTTAAAAAATCTTTCCTTTTCAAAACATCACAGAAATAGCAATACTATTCATAAAAATTTAAAGAATATAAAAATAAAATTATAATCTGAATAAAAAAATTTAATATGCTTTTATTAGTGCATTATAGTCTCACATCATAATGTAAATCATGTTGACAGTGACATACATGCACACAGCGCTTGGTGGCACCCCTCCTCCCCCCTTCCCCATATAGAGTACTGAGATTGACATTGGTATTTTCACATATGTACACATAGTTGATGGTAGAATTTCCATTAATGAACCTCACTCTTCTCCCTCTCCTTCCCTTAGTCCATCTCCCTGGATCCACTAAGGTTTCTCCTCCATTATCTGGAATCACTCTGGTATCCCAGTGACTCCCTGGCTTCTGCATATTAGAGAAAACATATGACTCTTCACTTTCTGTGACTGGCTAGTCTCACTTAACATAATCTTCTCCACATCCTTCCATTTTCCTGCAAATGACACAATTTTCTTCTTTATTGCTGAGTATAATTCCACTGTGTAGATATCCCATAATTTTGTAATTCATCTGTTGATGGACTCCTAGGTTGGTTCCATAATTTGGCTATTGTGAATTGTGCTGCTATGAACATGGGTATGCATATATTACTGTAGTTCTCTGATTTCAGTCCCTTTGGAAAGATATACAGGAGTGGTATAGCCGGATCATATGGTGGATCCATTTCCAGTTTTCTGAGGAATCTCCACACTGATCTCCATAGTGGTTGTACTAATTTGCAATCCCACCAACTGTGGAGAAGAGTTCCTATTTCCCCACATCCTCGTCAGCACTTATTGTTGTTTTATTTCTTGATGGTTGCCATTCTGATTGGAATTAGATGGAATCTCAGTATAGTTTTGATTTGCATCTCCCTGATTGCTAATGATGTTGAACATTTTTTCATGTATTTATTGGCCATTTGTATCTTTTCTTTTGAGAAGTGTCTTTTCAATTCAATTGCCCATTTCTTGATTGGGTTATTTGTTTTTATAGTGTAAAGTCTTTTAAGTTCTTTGTATATTCTAGATATAAGTCCTCTAACACAGGGATAACTGGCAAAGATCTTCTCTCATTCTGTAGGCTTTCTCTTTAGACTCTTGATGGTTTGCTTTGATGAGCAGAAACTTTTTAGTTTTATGCCATCCCATTTATTAATTCTTGTTTTCATTTCCTGAATTATGGGGGGTTATTGGTGAGGAAGTTTCTACCTGTGCCTATATGTTAGAATGTTGGACCTATGCCCTCCTCTAGTAACTTCAAAGTCTGTGGTCTAATTTCCAGGTCTTTGATCCATCTTGCGTTGACTCCTGTGCAAGGTGAGAGGTAAGGATTTAGTTCCAGTTTTCTACAACTGGATAACCAGTTTTCCCAACACCATTTGTTGAAAAGGCTGTCTTTTCTCCAACGTATGTGTCTGGCACCTTTGTTGAAAATCAATTGGCTATAAGTGTGTGGATTTGTTTCTGTATCTTCCATTGTATTCCATTGGTTTATGTGGCTGTTTTTGTGTCAATACCATGCTGTTTTTTATTACTATAGCTCTGTAGTATAATTTGAAGTCAGGAATTGTGATGCCTCCTGCATGGTTCTTATTGCTAACAATTGCTTTGGCTATTCTGGGTCTTTTGTTTCTCCATATGAAATTTATGACTGATTTTTTCTAGGTCAGTGAATAATGACATTGGTATTTTGATAGGGATTGTATTGACTCTGTAGATCACTTTTGGTAGAATGACCATTTTGATAATATTTATTCTGCCTATCCAAGAGCAAGGGAGATCTTTCCATCTTCTAAGATCTAGATCTTCAACTTCTTTCTTTAGTGTTTCATAATTTTCATTGTAGAGGACTTTTACCTCCTTGGTTAGGTTTATTCCTAGGTATTTTATTGTTTGTTTTTTGTGGTACTGGGGATTGAACCCAGGGGTATTCTACCTCTGAGCTACACCCCCAGCCTGATTTTATTTCTTATTTGGAAAAAAGTTCTCGATTTGTTGCGGAGGGCCTCACTAAGTTGCCGAGGCTGGCTTCGAACCTGTGATCCTCCTGTCTCAGCCTCCCAAGTGCTGGGATTACAAATGTGTGCCACAAGTCCCAGCTATTTTATTGGTTCTGAGATTATTGTGAATGGAATTGTTTTTTGGATTTCTTTCTCAGTGGATTCATGATTGGCATATAGAAAAGCTACTGATTTTTTTAGGTTGATTTTGTATCCTGGTACTTTGCTGAATTTGTTAATCAGCTCTAGTAGTCTCTTGGTTGAGTTTTTTGGGTGTTCTAAATATAGCATTATGTCATCTGCCAATAAAGATAATTTTAATTCTTTTTTTCCTATTTGAATTCCTTTGATATCCTTTTCTTGTCTTATTGCTCTGGAAAGAGTCTCTAGGACTATATTGAAAAGGAGTGGTGATGGGGGCATCCTTGTCTTGTTCCTCATTTTACAGAGAATTCCTGTAGTTTTTCGCCATTCAATATGATGTTGGCTTTGGTTTATTGTATATTGCCTTAATGATGTTGAGGTACATTCCTTCTATTCCAATTTTCTGCAGTGTTTTTTTTTTTTTTTTGCAGTACCGGGGATTGAACCCAGGGGCATTCTACCTCCGCGCTACACCCCCGGCCCTATTTTTTGATACTTAATTTTGAAACCGGGTCTCACGAAGTTGCGGAGGGCCTCACTAGGTAGAGAGAGAGAGAGACAGAGAGAGAGAGAGAGAGCTGAGGCTGGCCTTGAACCCGGATCCTCCAGTCTCCGCCTCCCAAAGTTCTGGGATTACAAGCATGCGCCACCACGCCCAGCTTCTGCGGTGTTTTAATATGAATGGGTGTTGGATTTTTTCAAATGCTTATTCAGCATCTCTTGAGATGATCAAGTCATTTTTGTCCTTAGTTCTACTTATGTGGTGAATAAGTATTGACTTGTGTATGTTGAACCAGCCTTTTCTGGGATTAAACCAATTTGGTCATGGTGTGCAGTTTTCTTGATGTGGTTTTGAATGCACATGGCTAGTATTTTGTTTAGAATTTTACATGTATGTTCATCAATGATATTAATCTGTAATTTTCTTTTCTTGAGGTATCTTCATTTGGTTTTGGTATTAAGGTGAAACTGGCCTCATAGAAGGAGTTTGGAAGAATTCCATCTCTTTCGATTTCACGGAATAACTTGTGAAGTATTGGGTTTAGTTTTTCTGTAAATGTTTTATAGAAGTCAGTTGGGAATCCGTCTGAACCTGGGATTTTATTTGATGGGAGGCATTTTGTTGCCATTTCTATCTCTTTGCTTACTGTTGGTCAGTTTGGGTTTTCTATATCTACTTGGTTCATTTTAGGTAGGTTGTATGTGTCTAGAAATCTGTCGATTTCTTCCATGTTTTACAGTTTATTGGAATATAAATTTTCAAAATAGGTTCTGATTATCCTCTGGATTTCCCCACTGTCTGTTATGATGTCTCCTTTTACATTTCTGAATTTAATAATTTGGGTTGATTCTTTCTTTTGGTTAGGTTGGCTAGGGGTTTGTCAATCTTGTTAATGTTTTCAAAAAACCAACTTTTTGTTTGGTTGATCCTTTGTATTGTTTTTATTTTTTGTTTATTCTCTATTTCAATTATTTCTGCTCTGATTTTAATCATCTCTTGCCTACTACTAGCTTTGGGATTAGACTGTTTCTGTTTTTCTAGGTCCTTGAGGTGTGTCATTAGGTTGTTTATTTGGTGACTTTCTGTTTTTCTTATGTGGGCACTCAGTGCTATGAATTTTCCTCTTAACACCACCTTCAATGTATTCCAAAGATTTTGGTATGTCATGTTTCTATTTTCATTTAATTCTAGGAAGTTTTTAAGTTCTCCCCTTATTTCTTCTCTGATCTAGCCCTCATTCAATAGTGCATCATTCAGTCTCCATATGTTTATGTAATTTCTTTTGGTCTTCCTGTTGTTGATTTCTACTTTCATTCTGTTGTTATCTGAGAAGATGCAAGGAATTACATTACATTTTTTTAATTTGCTGGTGCTTGCTTTGTGGCCCAGGATGTGGTCTTTTGGAGAAGGTTCCATGAGCTGCTGAGAAGAGTGTGTATTCAGCTGTTGCTGGTTGAAATATTCTGTATATGTCTATTAAGTCCATTTGGTTTATAGTGTTCTTTAGGTCTGAAGAGTCTTTAGTCATCTTTTGCCTGGAAGATCAATCTAGTGGTGTGAGTGGTTGTTGAAGTCTCTCAATATTATTGTATTTGGGTCTATTTGAGACCTGTTGTCCCGAAGAGTTTGTTTTACAAAAGTAGGTGCACCTACATTTGGGGCATAAATGTTTACTATCATTAAATCTTCTTGTTGGATTGTTCCTTTTATTAATAAAAAGTGACCTGCTTTGTCTCTTCTGATGTGTTTTAGCTTAAAGTCTGTTTTGTTGGATATGAATGTTGCTACCCCTGCTTGTTTTCAGTCTCCATTTGCATGGTATATCTTTTTGCATCCTTTCACCTTTAGCATATAGACATCTTTGGCTGTAAGGTGAGTTTTTTGCAAGAAGCATATCATTGAATTACGTTTTTCAATCCACATTGCCAGTCTATGTCTTTTAATTGGGGAATTAAGACCTTGACTTTCGTGTTATTGAGATAAGATTTTTGTTTCCTGTCATTTTGAATTTTATTTTCTGTTTTATGTAGTGTTTTTTCTTCTTCGGTTAGTTACCCATCTGGTGGAGTTCACCCCTTCTCTGGTTCTGGAATTTGCTTCTTTTTCTTCTTTGTGTTTTATTTCTTTAAGTATTTTCTCTAGTGCTGACTTGGTAGTCATAAATTCTTTTAGTTTCTGCTTGTCTTGGAACATCTTTATTTCTCCATCAATTTTGATTGATATCTTTGCTGTATATAGCAGTCTTGCTTGGAAGTTGTTTTCTTCCAAGGTCTGGAGTACATCACACCAGTCCCTCCTGGCTTTCATGACTTTGTTTGAGAAGTCTGGAGTGATTTTTATTGTTTTGCCCCTGAATGTCATCCATTCTTTTGTTCTTGCTGCTTTTAAGATTCATTCTTTGGCCTCTATGTTAGTCATTTTGATTATTACATGGCATGGGGAAGTCCTTCTTTGATCTTGTCTTGTTGGTATTCTGAATGTCTCCTGTATGTAGATGTCCAAGTCTTTTTCTATCTTTGGAAAATTCTCTGAAATTATTTCTCTGAAGAGGTTTCTGATACCCTTGGTTTGTGCTTCTAGACCTTCTTCAATGCCTTTGATCCATAAATTAGGACATTTCATATTGCCCCATATTTCCTGGATGTTCAGGTTGTGTTGTATTGTCTGCTCTACATTGTTGATGGTTTTTTCAGTTTTGAATGAACTGTTTTCCAAGAGTGATACTCTATTTCCCATGTGGTCTAGCCTACCAGAGGTGATTTATATTGCAGTCTTTAATTCATTTATTGACTCCTTCATTTCACTCAAAGCCTCTTTTTGGTTCTTTCTTAGGGCCTCAATTTCCTCCTTCATTTCCTGTACACTTTGAGGCCTTTCATCATATTGAAGATCAAAATTCATAATTATTCTTGCATTTCCTGTAGATCAGTATTGGTGATCTCTCTTGTTAAGTTGTGGGAGTTTATTGTTTCCTCACTGTTCTTCATTCCCATATTTCAGAGTTCTCAGGTTTGTCTTTCTGTTTTCTTGGCATCTTCTTTGTGTGTGGGTCCTGTGTCTATTTGTTATCCCTTTATAATAATGTCTATGCTGGGGGTATATATTTGCCTATTCCAATCTGTCTCATATAATCAAACTTTTGAGTTTGTCCCCCAGAGCCTCTTTAACTAGATATAGTTCTTAGTGCAGACAAACAGGAGTCTCTGATTGGCTGCGGGTCATCTGGCTCTCCAGGCCCCAACTCTGTAGGGCCAGAAACTATGATGTTCTGTTCAGAGCCTGCAGCCTGCTGGTTGGGATTTAATGCCCCACAGACACCACCGCTACTCTGCTGATTGTGAGCCCATGAAACTGCAGAGCTCTGACCTTCAGTCTCTGTGGCCAGTGGGCTTAAGCTCAGCAAGGCCAGCGATTGCTGTGTTCTGAGCTTGTGGCCTGGTTCGCTGAGCTTTGACGGCCCCTGGGACACCGCCCCTGATCTGCTGGGTACGATCAGGTGGAGCACTGTCAGTTACTGTCATGCATGTGTGCCAGGCACAACCTCTAGTGGTAGTGAGAGTTTTGAGTTCCCAGCCTGTAGCTGTGATCAAGTGAAACTCTACTGGGCTCCTGGCCTCCTGGCTTTCAGGGCCCCATCTCTGGCAGGTAGAGATTGTACACTTCTAAGCATGGGGCTTGGGTGGATCAGTTGTTTTTCCCAGGGACACCACTGCTGCGATCACCTGAGGCCTTGTTGGCCTCTGACGTTGGTGCTTGTAGCGCCCAAACACAGCCAGGCACGAGTTTATTGCTTTCTGAGCCTGTGATGTGTAGGCTGAGTTATTTCCTCCCACAGACATCATGGCTGGCTGGCCTGTGGTGATCCCTGGAGACCCCTGCAAGGGCTTGGCAAACTGCGACTTTAGTGCCCTTCCACCCAAATGTCCCTAGGGGCTGTCTGCTAATTCATGTTTCTGCTGTGCCCAACAGTGTCCCCACCCCTACCTCTGCAGGGGTGGTTTGCCAAGTCACAGACCCAGCGAGTCTATTCCTTGCCACCCAGGTCCCTGTGGCCGCACAGGGTGGTCTTCCGCTGGGACGGCTTGTTAACTCACAGTCTTGATGACTGCTGCTTCGGGTCCCTGCAGGCAGAGATGAGTTCAGCTGCAACCGCAGGATCTATCTGAGCCGTCTGGGTAGTCGGGTCTTTGTCGAGCGTGGAGAGAAGAGTCGAGTACTTTTGATGATGATCTGTAGTTGCTGGCTTCACAAGAATCTACTGTTTCTTTGCTGGCGGTCTCTGGGAGCTGCAGTGCTGGCAGCTGCCAGCCGGCCCAGTCTGGCTAAGATGGTGCCACCACCGCCACTATCCATTCACTGGGTGAGACGAGTGGAGCTCTTTACAGTCCTCTGCTCTCTCTTCTGGCTCTGATTCCGCCATGTTTCACCTGTCGTTGTTTTGTTGAGTTTTTCGCTGCCTTTCTTCCCTTTTCAAGAAGCAGTCTTCCTGGTGGTTGAGTTCCAAATCTCAGAGAGACTAAAACACACTGTCTCCCTCTATGTCGCCATCTTTAATCTCTCATGAATCAAAAGTTTAAAAAAAAGCCTTGTTCATTCCTATCCTAGTCCCCAGTAATCAGCACTGATAACAGTTTGGAGTGTATTGGAGTATATCCTTTTAGGTCTCCCCCACCCCATATCTATTAATCTGTGTGTATACACATGTACATACATATATATTCATATGCACATATTATATGTGTGACATACACATTTTTTAAATTCTTTTTAAAAAGTGTGATCAGACATCTTAAAAAGATTCTGGACAGTTTTCTGTCTAATACGAAATATAAAAATGACTCAACCTTTTTTTAATGGCTATGTTATTTTCTTTGCATGTTTAGGGGACTTTTACATCACTAGTCCCTGAAGAACCACACTTCCTAGTTTCCATGTCTTTGTGTCATCCCCTCCCACACTGATGCTCAGCTTGGCTATGTGACTTGCTTTGACCAACAGGACAACAAAAACTTGATACGAACTTGCACACTAGGGCTTAAGCTCAGCTAGCAATGTCAAGAGAGCGTGACCATAGGGAAGAGCACCAATGCATCGGACAAAAGTGAAGCATTTGGGGACTTCCAGCTTGGGACAGCCACCCGCTGTTATAGAAGATGATTGGCCACAGCTAATATCACATAGAAAGGAAGGACTGTCATATTCCCAACCCACAGAATTGTGAGAAACAATAAATTATATTGTGTTAAGTTATGAGTTGTGGAATGATTTATTAGACAGTAATAGATGACTGAAATGCATAGGTACTCTGATTTTTCCAGTGTCCTATTAATAACTACAGAAATTAGTACTTGTTTTTTTTTGGTTATTTTAAACAAGATTCAGTAATCATTCTTTTGTAGATATGTTTGCACGCTCATACCAGTATTTCCATAATATGTATTCCTCCTGGTGAGATTGCTGGGTAGTTGAGTATGTGGATTAAATATATTGGTACTGTCATAATGTCTTTTCCTAAAGGTTATGTTAATTTATACTTTCACCAACAGTTATGTTGTTAACATTGCCTATTTTTCTACATCCTTACTAATACTCTATTATTAAGTTTCTAAATTTTTGTCTCTAGATCTCATTGTTATTTTACTAAGCCTTCTTTACATGGATTTAAACCCTACTTTTAGAGCTAGGCGTGGTAGTGTATGCTTTAATCCCAGTACTTGGGAGGCTGAGACAGGAGGATCACAGTTTCGAGGACAGCCTTAGCAAGTAGTAAGAATCTCATCAACCTAGTGAGACCCTGTTTCAAAATAAAAATAAAATAGGACTGGGGGTGTAGCTTGGAGGTAGAATGCCCCTGGGTTCAATCCCCAGTAGCACACACACACACAAAGAAAACAAACAACAACAATAAAAACACCCTACTTTTATCTGTCCTGGGACCATTTTTAATTGGGTTGTTTGCTTTTCTCATTGTTGAATTGTAATAAACATTTATTCATTAAACATATTAGCCTTTTCTCTGAGATAAGTGATCAGAATATTTTGTTTCATCCTTCGATTCGAACTACATACTTTTGTTTATGGCATCTTTCAATTACAAAGGCAACAAAATTTGTGTAGTCAGGTCTTACAACTTTTCCTTCTTAGTTGCTACATTTCTTAGCAAACTTTATAATGATCTTCTTCAGAGCAATATTATAAAACTATTTTATTATATTGTCTTCTAGAACATATACATTTAAAAATAGATTTAAATATTTATGTATCTTCAACTTGCTTTTGTCAGTGGTATGAAATAAATCTATAATATTATTTTGTCAAAGTATATAAGCAGCTGTCCCAAAACTATTGAATAATTTTCCCTTTCTTTGTTTTTGTAAAAGGCTTGTAAGTCCTGAATATAATGTGAGTTTGTTTCTGGGCACTATTTTTTCCACTGATTTATTTTTTCTCTTCATATAGTGGTATGGTTCTTAAAATAATGAGTTTTTGTTAATAGTATAAAATGAATCATTCTGCCCACTCTAATATTTGAAATGTGTAAACTAATTTAAAAATTACTAATACATGCTTAGAAATTTTATAGAATGAAATGTTATACACATTACATTTCATTTTGGAAATAGAAGGAGAAGCTCTAATAGCAAAACAAGCACTATATGAAACCAGTAGTAAATTTAAAGGTTAACCTGACAAAATATTTTTGTGATGTCACATAAAATCAGTCTTAAATTTTATGTCCTGAGGGCTCTAAACCTTCTCTTCCTGATTTCCCAGACTTCTCAGCCACATAAAAGCCTGTGGATGCTGCAAAGAAATAGAGGGAAAAGACTATTGGAAAGATTACAGCTGGGTGGGAAGATAGAATGCCAGGAGTTGGTTATCCCTATTCTGATTACAAACCTGTTTAGGATAAATGGTAAATGAATGGTGTCTAAAACAGTCTAAGGTGTACTGGAGGTCTTTTCTATGTTTTGAGGAGCCACAGAGGGCAGTAATCATCAACTCCTCCTGAGTCTAAACTGGGCATAGACTGAAATATCTTAGTTGATTTTTAGAAGCATTTTGTTTTCATTTTGATAGTTCAAATGATTGGACGCTGGTATGTACACACTTAGCACTATTTAGTCTTACACAAATAAAATCAGTTTGTCCCTCGTGTAAAGGAAATGCTCAAACTCTTCCTGGCTGTCAATGCAGCCCTGCTACTTACACAATCTGCTTGAATTGTTCAGATTTCGATGGTTTTGTTAAGTTCGTGCCATTATGGTCCATGAGCTGTGGGCTCTCTCTGATAAACCATGTACGCAAATCTAGTTTCCTAGAGCGACAAGAAAGTGTTATAACAAGTTTTCTGACACATGCATTGATCTTAGGCAATCTGTAAAACAGTAAGTGGCATGAAGCCGAGAGCTACAGTGGCCTGAGTGGATTCTGCCCTTAAATTTGTGGGCATGTACTTAAGAATTGTTGACCAATTACGGCACCTTTAGTCTTGAAACAACTCAAAGCTAAATGGACTTGGTTATTAACATTAAAAAATTCGGTACTAATTATGATGTCTCTTCCCCTTTTTTGACAGATTCTGGTATTTTCTCACTTTTTAAAAAAATTTGTTTTCTCCTTATTAACAAAATGCAATTTTTAAAGGTGAAAAGCACAAAGGAGCAAAATATTCATGGGCCCACTATGAAACACCAGACTTTGTTTACAGTGTATCTGTTTTAGAGTCATATACACTGTTTAAATGTTCTCACCTGTAATAAATTATAATGTGTTCCCCACTGTATTATTCACTTTTTTGTAAAATACAAACACACAATACCATATCTGCCACCCCCTTCATGCCCCAACTCCTCAAAGATCTACATGTCCATAATTTTATCTATGATTTAGAGCCCAGAATCTTACTCATCTTGATTATTCAAATCGTTATTTCTATAAATAAACCTAGCCTCCCTGAACTTTTTATTTTTTTTAATTGATGGTGGGGCAGGGGTTACTGGGGATTGAACCAGGGACATTCTACCTGTGAACTATATCCTCAGCTCTATATTATTTTTTATTTTGAAACAGGGTCTGAATAAGTTGCTGAGGCTGTCCTCAAACCTGGGATCCTCCGGTCTCAGCCTCCCAAGTGCTAAGGATTACAGGCATTTGCCACCATATCCAGCTCTTTTATCTTTTTAAAAAGCCATCTGTTACTTTATATTTTGTATCTTGTATACACACATGTCTTCTCTATTACATATAAATTTCTTGTCGATAACATATTAGTCAAGGCTCATCTGGTTGCAAGGGCTAAAATTATAGTTGAGCAAAACAAGATTAATTTATTGTCTCAGAACAAGGAGAAATCTAACTGGCCTCTGTCACGGCTGGGGCCAGAGCCTCAGTCTCGGTCTCCTCACCTCTGCTTATCTTACTTGGCTTCACCTATCTCAGGGCTTTTTGCATGTCCTTTTTAATTGCTTTTTTCATTGCACCTCTTTCTTAATAAGTATGGCAAGGAAGTTGCAAGTAAGACTCTCATTGGTCTAAAGTGACTGTCCTGGGCCTCTCACTTTGGCCGGAAGGAAGCAGCATGTAGATTGGTGGAACTGAGTCATGTGCCCAACTCTGGCTCATCACAGGCAACAGAAAAGAGCAGAAAGAAAGATAGGACAGGGAAAAACAGATACATGCTAGTGATCTGGTCCTTATTTGATTTGCCTTTGGGTACGCTGTGCTTCTTGGACAGTGCCTTGCCTCTAGCAACTACTCAACTATTTGCTGAATGAATATTCAACATCTCTTATTCATTCATCTTTTAATCACTTTCTGTTCAACAGGAAGTGAAGGGGAGGTATTAAGATTTTTCTGTTATCTCCAGCTTTTTGATCTGCTAAGGTAATTTAGAAGACACAGCTCAAGGCTTAGAATTATTTCCTAGAAGAATTCCATTAAACTGGTGTCTTAGCATTCTCACAGCTATAATTCAAAGATCTGACCATGTAACTTAGAAGAAGGAAGATTTATTTGCTTATGGTTTCCTTGGGGATTTGGGGGTTCAGTCCATGTGAGGCCAGGGACTGGGGATCTCAGGGCAGAGAGAGGGAGAGCTCAAGGCTCATGGAAGCTGGAAGCAAGAGAGGGAGTGAGTGGAGGAGGAGCCATGTATAATCCCCAAGGCCACAGCCCAGGCCCCGCCTCCTCCAGCCACACCCTTCCAGCCCAGGCCACCTGCGGGGATGACAACCAATCCCTGGTTCCAACATTGCTAACTTGTTTCCGTGAGGGTTCGAGGGACATTCTGTTTCCAAGCCATTACAACTGGATTTATGTCAAGGAGTAGAAAACTTAAGGGGAATAGATGAGTGTATCTATAGTTAAAAAAATAAAAGGCTGGGCGAGAAAGAGGACTTATCCTCCACTTCAAAAAAAAATGGATAGCTTCCCTTGGCCCCTCCTGATTCCCTCTCCACCTGCTCTATGCCTGGAAACCTGATCTGTATGGGTGGCGTCAACAGCTTTCCTTGCTCATCATACGACAGGAAGAAAGAAGGCCTAGGGTATTGGTTCCTTTAACTTCTATATTGCAAGGTCGTTGGGGTGGGCTACAAGTTTCTTCCAAAAGGCATAGTTCATTTTATATTGCTACCTCTCTACAGTCAGTAATGGTTTTTTCCTTTAGCCCTTTAGGACCAGAGTTGGTAGTAGCTACCAACACTACCCCTTGTTAGTTTTCCTAAATCTTTTCCACCTCTTTAAGTTACTCAGTTAGAGAATGCTCTATGTTTCCTGATGGGTCATTGACTCATACTTGCTCATTCAGTATAGGAAAGAGAGAGAGAGAGAGAGACAGAGAGAGAGAGAGAGAGAGACAGAGAGAGAGAGAGAGAGAGACAGAGAGAGACAGAGAGAGAAGAAGAAGAAGAAGAAGAAGAGGAGGAGGAGGAGGAAGAGAAGGAGGAGGAAGAGAAGGAGGAGGAGGAGGAGGAGGAAACAATAAATGCAGTCCATATGCTGATGAGCTTAAAATGTTTGCTTCAGGGGTGGGAGTGAGGAGGAAGACACTGAGACACGGTTGGCTTCTTGACAACCAGATCTCTGGAATTCTCAGTCTCCATTGTTTGTAACCCTAACCCTATTAAAGCTGCATTTGATGGTTATTGTCATGAAATTTTATTGGTACCGAATTTTTGCTTTTTTGAGAAGGGTGGAACATTCTTTTAGGCTCAATAGTTCCTTTGGTATTTATAAATTCTAATATTTTGAAAGCCAGTGTTTGGCTTCTAGAGACAAGGCTAGCAGAAATCCCTCGGCTCTGCACTTAGACCTTGCCTTTTTACCTTGCGCTCTAAAGAAAGAGGCAGAAGAAAACGTTTCATTAATCATCCCTGCATTAAAACCATTCTAATGAACCCATTTTAAAGGAAATAGCTGAACAATTCCAGTTGCATGTGGCTCGAATGAAAGAGCACTTGAGCTGGAAAAAAAGTGTTTCATTCCCATTAAAGCAAATTAATATGAAGCTATTTCAAATGGCCCTCCACAAGCATTGTTATCAGGTACTAGTTTCATCGCGTTCTTTGGTTTTAAAGTGAATTACTTTTGCAAGAAAGGTAAAATGTATTATTCTCCTCTTGCTGTGACATTTACTCGGAGCCTGTTTATAGCGGTGCAGCTGCTGCGTAAGTCACTGCTTTCTCTTCCTTTTTTTTCTTCCTCTTTTCATTTTAAAGGCATAGATGTAAGTCACCTGACCCAGGTTGTACATGAGCTGTACAAGCATATGGTTGGGGTAAAGAACATCGTCCCTTTTGTTCAACAGTTTTTGTATTTCTCTCCAGTCTTTTGCTTTTCTGATCCTCAAATAAGGCTAATTACAAAGGAAAAAAAGGTGGTACTGGTGGAGAGGGAGCCTTTAAAACCATTTCTTTTGCAGCAAGGAACAAAAGAGAGTACCAAGGGCATGGCTAGGCCTCAACAAAAAAGAAAAGAGAAAAACCACCTAATGAGGATGTCGAGATAAGTGCTCGTGAAGAAAACTGGCAAAAAAGAGCTTTTAGTCTAAAATCCATAAATAAGTGTGCATCAGATGGGTACTAGAACAGGTTTAACAAGACAGGCCATGAAAACTATATCCTATGCAAGAGCTGCATGCCTTTAAAAAAAATCTCCTTTCTTTGCAAGACATTTTTCTTTCAAAAATTAAAAAGAAATACTTGAAAATTAAGATGTTTTATTCATGTCTCTGAATCCATTATGGAGTGAATACCATCTAAAGAGTTGCTTTTGAGACATAATTATGACGGCTGCTGGCTTCTTAGGGGCCCAACATTTTGCATGAGCATATGAAGAAGTTGTTCATGGAGAAGAGCTGAGCAGGGAAGATGTTGCCCGTGGAGACTTCTATTGCATTTTTCACTTTCAAAATGGGAGGAGAAGCGCCATGGTTACTGTAAATAGTAATAATAGTAAGAAGGGTTTTTAGTCATGAAGTAAGTTGCCAGATCATCTCATCACATGGTCAAATTTGTTCATATTGCCACCAAAAATGCATCAATGTACATATTTTTTCACTATCTACCTAGTTTACATATATATATATATGTATATATATACACACATAAACATATACACACAGACACACAGGGAGCAAAATTATAGCTAATTGTTTTAATGTAATTTTTAAAATAAGTAATGTTAGATATTTTTTATTTGATCAACTGATATATTTTATAATTATGTTATGTTTTTAAACTAATGTTTAATGTTTTATATTTGATCAGTTGATATATTTTAAAATTGTATTATGTATTTAGTATGATGTCATTATAATATGTAATTACATATATGTTTAATATTACATATTGGATCAGTTTAATATTTGATTATCTATACTTTTCTACTTAAAACATCTACTCATTCCTGGAGCTTACTGTGTATTGGGGTTTTGGTGAGGTTCCTAGTTGTATATACAAGTTCTGTTCTGTTTACTAGCCGCTCTTATTTTTTCAAGTATTTCCTGTTTCTATTTTCTTGTAGGAATTTTATTCTTTGAACATTTTTCCTTTACATCATAGTAATGCAGGTTTACGTTTATGATAAAGTTGTAAATATTGCATATTCTTTTTCTTTTTTCTTTTTAAAATGCTTCAATTACATGAAAATGAACAACTTTCTACAGCTTGGATGAATTAATATTAAAAACTTATCTTTAGGCCTTTGCTTCTTAAAAAGTGGTCTGTAGACCAGCAGCAACCTAGTGGATCAGAACCTGAACTTTAATATGATCCCAGGGAGTCATCTGGGATGAGTACCTTTAATGGCCATTAATGTTGAAGAAGTACCTTTCAGTAATCTCTCTCCTGTCCTAAAGTTAGGAGTCAAGTTTTGCTGTGTGGGAAGCAATGATGGTTCCAACCTGCAGTTACTCCCTTCTTTTTGATTGTTCCCTTAGCCAGTCATCATTCTTTTTCAGAGTGTGGTTTAAGCTAGTAGTCATGCACGCTTGCTTGAAGGTTGGGCAGACCTGGGTTCAAAAGATTCTCTATTGTGTACTAGCACTGCATTGGCCCAATCACTTAACCTCTATATGCTTCATTGTCTCACTGTAAAATACATAAAAACAGTACCTATTAACAGGCTTATTGTGAGAATCAAATGAGATGATGTTTGTAAAGTGATTAGCACACTGCTTGGTGCATGATAAACAATCAATAAATGGTCCTTATTATTGTAATTATGATCTCATTACAGTCCTGAAACCCTAGGCTCTCAATTCTCTCGCACTCAGTGCCACAAAGATTTTGTAAGTTTTTCGATATTCAAAGGTATTAAAAAAAAACTGGGTGTCGTGATATATGGCTATAATTCCAGCTACTCAGGAAGCAGAGGCAGGAGAATCACAAGTTCAAGGCCAGCCTAGGAAATTTAGCAAGACCCCATCTCAAAAAAAAAGAACGTAAAAGAAAAGAAACAAATAAAAATAAAACTTATTTACAAATAAAATACAGATAAAAGGAAAGTAGTTTTTCCTCTCCCTCTCTCTCTCTTTTTGTGGTACTAGGGATTGAACTCAGGGCCATTCTACCTCTGAGCTATACCCCCCAACCTATTTTATTCTTTTATTTTGAACCATAGTCTCACTAAATTGCAGAGGACCTCACTAAGTTGCTGAGGCTGACTGTGAACCTGTGATCCTCCTGTCTCAGCCTCCCAAGTACTGGGATTACAAGCGTGCGCCACCACGCCCAACTAGGAAAGTAGTTTCTAGTGGAAAAACTATATAGTCAGGTATGTACTATAAAAAAGTAGTCCCAAGGTTGTTTAAAATTACAATCCACACAAATGGGAGAGCTCCAGTGTTGACTGGTATTGGTGATTCAG
>PVJS01022766.1:0-30229 GCA_004027185.1 Glis glis
CCGCTCACCAGGTGAAATGCTTTGAATTCCCTGCCGCCCTCCGCTCTCTCCACTGCCTCGCGTGCCGCTGTATTTTGTCTCCCATTGTTTTGTTGAGTTTTAGCTGCCCTTGTTTTCTTATAAAGAAGCAGTCTTCCCGCCTGCTGAGCTCCTACTCGGAGCCCTGGCGGGACACTGCTTCTCGCTATCCCGCCATCTTCCCTATTTTTTTTTATATACTTTATTTTGAAACTGGGTCTCACGAAGTTGCGGAGGGCCTCACTAAGTAGCTGAGGCTGGCCGCGAACCCTGATCCTCCGGTCTCAGCCTCCCAAGTACTGGGATTACAAGCATGCGCCACCACGCCCGGCTCCAGTGTATCTCTTTCATTTGACTGTTCCTGACTAGTATCCTTTCTAATAAGTTGCCACATAGGTAGTGTTGCCCTGAGGTCGTCCCTGAGCCTGTCTGGCAAATTATTCAGTGTGATACCAGTACTAGGGAGGCTCAGTCAGAAGGATCGCAGGTTCGCGGCCAGCCTCAGCTACTTAGTGAGGCCCTCTGCAACTTAGTGAGACCCTGTTTCAAAATAAAGAATAAAAAATAGGGCTGGGGGGTGTAGCTCGGAGGTAGAATGCCTCTGGGTTCAATCCCCAGTACTGCAAAAAAATTATCCAATCTGAAAAAGGGGTTGTGGGAACCCCCTGAATGTAGCGCTGTTGCTCTGAAGGCCCGTGGGCCAGCACATGTGCATGGTGAGTGGGGGCAGTCTGTGGGGCCGAGCCCTTCACCTGTGGGATCTGATGCTAACCAACTCCAGGTAGTGTGGGAATTGAATTAGATTATAGGACACCAGCTGGTGTTGGAGAATTGGTTGGCATGGGGAAAAAAAAAACAACTAGAAAGAATCAACCCACACATTTGGTATCAGGAGGGTGTTCTGTGGGCAGAAACATCTTAGCAGGCATGTTTTGGCAGGAAGGGATTTTTTTAACCACTTCTTTTTTATTATCCCTCCCCTGCACTGTACCCACACCTCCATCAACATGGATAACCAAGCGGCACATGCAAAGTGCAGGAATTGGTTTCTAGCATAGCAGTTTGTTATTACAGTTGCTCAAAAAAAAAAATGTGCACTGGGAAAATAGAGTGTCACTGCACACCTCCAAGAGGGAGACAATGTTTGTCTAAACACAGGTCTTTGTCTCTACAATGTACCACCCCACCCACCCCTGCTGTCCCAGTGAGCTGGGCTTTTTGAGTCACTGGTGATGTGTTTTTGAACACAACATGGGGGAAGAGCCCCCACAGTCTGTTCAGCTCTCACTCTGAAAAATACAAGCTGCGTTTGACTGAATGACAAAAAGAAATCTGTTGAGCCAGGAAGCGTAGTAAATACCGTGACTCTCTGCAAATGTGTACAGCCCAAACAGCTTTTTCCAGTCTGGAAAAATGAAGAGATTTGTCTGTGCAAAACCAGCCAAGGCTCCACCCTCCTCCCCTTCGACTGCTCCACCCCCACCTCCTGGCAAGGCCTCCCACCCTGTCCCAGACATTCAGTCATCTGCTTTCATCCTTGGTGACTTGCAGTTGCCCCAGGAAATAACATTGCCGGGCTCTGGGGAGATGCACTAGACGCTCCCAAGCATCTTTTAGGGATGTCTGCCTGGTAGGGTTTTGCCAGTCTTCTCCCACCGTGGCTGCAGCTGGCTCACAGCAAAGTTGTGCAGCAGGCCACGTGGGTCTGGTGCCCTCTCCTTGCCCACTCCCTGCCCTCTCCTTTCTCTCAACCTTCCCCCTTTTGCTTTGAAGCAACTTTTAGCAAGATGGTGTTTAGAGGGAAGACTTGCAAAAGGTGAGATTTTAAGAGCTTTTGCACTGGGTTAGTACAGGGGGTGGATGTGAGGTGGGAAACCTCCCAGCCACTGAGCCATCCAGGTGGGGACCGCTTTGGGTGCAGTTTCTGTGTGGGAGGGACTTACTGTAAGGCTCTAGTTCTGCACCTTGGCTTGACAAGGTGCATTTGCATAACAACTTTGCTGCTTCTTTTTTTCTGTTTGTTTGGTACTAGGGATTGTACCCAGGGGCATTCTACATCCTCAGCCCTTTTTATTTTTTATTTTGAAACCGGGTCTCCCTAAATTGCTGAGACTGGCCTCAAACCTGCGACCCTCCTGTTTTAGCCTCCCAAGTACTGGGATTACAGGTATGTGTAACCACACCCAGCTTTTTTTGTTTTGTTTTGTTTTTGTGGGGGTTTTTTTGGTGCTGGGGATTGGACCCAAGGGTGTTCTATCTCCAAGCTACACCCTCAACTCTTTTTTACATTTTTAATTTTTTTTTTTGTATTGGGGATTGAACTCAGAGGCATTCTACCTCCGAGCTACACTCCCAGCCCTATTTTATTTTTGAAACAGGGTCTCACTAGGTTGATGAAAGTCTCACTACTTACTTGCTGTGGCTGTCCTTGAACCTGTGATCCTCCTGTCTCAGCCTCCTAAGAACTGGGATTACAAGCGTGCGCCACCACGACTGGCTAATTTTAATTTAATAATTTAATTTTTTGGTATTGGGGATTGAATCCAGGGGCATTCTACCTCCAAGTTATACCTTCAGCCCTTTTAACTTTATTTTGAAACAGGGTCTCACTATGTTGCACAGGATGGCCTCGAACCTGCAAACCTTCTGTCTCAGCCTCCCAAGTACTGGGATTACAGGCATGTGCCACCACACCTGGCTCTTATTTTTTATTTGCAAACAGGGTCTCGCTAAGTTGTGAGAGCCTCGCTAAGTTGCTGAGGCTGGCTTTGAACCTGTGATCTTCCTATCTCGGCCTCCCAAATACTGGGATTACAGGTGTGCGTTACCATGCCTGGCGCCAGGAGAGCATTTTCAGTGCTTTTAACTAAGCTGCTTAAACCTGAGACTCTAAGAACCACCGTTTTTAAGGTTCTTATCCCGGGCTTATGGCCACAGCCACCTTCGACCCACACTTGGCGCCAGAACTCTCCGGAAGCCCTTCCCCGGATGGAGCTTGCCTTAGCTCAAGGGCTGGGGGATCCAGCTGCAGGCCTTGGCCCATGCTGTTCCTTCTGTCTGGCAGGCTCTTCCTTTTTGTCTGAGTTCCTTGCACCCAGCAGCTCTCAAGCTGAGACTCATTGCTCCCAGGATGCATTCCCCTGCCCCTCCTTCTGCCTTTTAGAGTAAGCTTCCTCCTCCAGGGCGTCCTCTCTGCTTCCTCTCTCAGAGTGCTTACCCCACTGAAGAATAGTTTCCGTCACTTGTCTGCTTTCCTCTTAAACCATGCGCACCTCAGAACAACGACTGTGTCTTTCTTTTATTCTTTCAGTGCTGGGGTTCGAACCTAGGGCCTGCTGCATGCTAGACAAGTGCTTCACTCCCAGCAGGACTGTGTCTTTCCTGTTCATTGATGTGACACCAGTGAATGTCATGGTGCCAAATACTGAGAAGGTGCTCCATGAATATCTGTCGGTTAAGTGAATAGCAACATGGAGTTGGGGAGTGAGAGAGAGGGCGACTGGAGTCATGAAGGTCCTCTTAGGATGCTATTGTTTTTACTGAAATATGAGAACACTTCTGCCAAAATGGCCCGCAAACAAACTGAGTTGTGCAAATGTGCGTGTATGTGCATATGTGCACACACACAAACATTCCTGCACACACCCTGTTGTAGGCAGTTGCTTGTGCAAAACACTTTCCCTTGCTTTGAAAACTTTCCTCTAGGCATCTCCTCCCACTCATCTTTCTCATTCTCTGTATCTAGAGAATTGCAAAGCTAGAAGAATTTACCTGCTGGGCGTGGTGGCAGAAGCCTGTAATCCTAGTGCTTGGGAGGCTGAGACAGAAAGATTGCAGGTTCAAGGACAGCCTCAGCCACATAAGCAGACTCTCAGTAACCTAGCAAGACCCTGTTTCAAAACAAAAATAAATAGGGCTGGGGATGTAGCTCAGAGGTAGAATGCTCCTGGGTTCAATCCCTAGTACCACACATACACACACAAAAAGTCTGCTTATCTTTATTATGTAGAATTCAAGAAGGTACCTAAAGTTTGGGGTAGGGGGCATAGCTCAGTGGTAGAACACTTGCCTAACATGCATGATGCCCTGGGTTTGATCTCCAGCACAAAGAAGGAGAAGCTTAGCAAGGCATTGTATGCCTATAATCCCAGTACTTGGGAGGCTGAGACAGGAGGATTGCAAGTTCAAGGCCAACCTCGCCAATTTAGTGAGACCCTGTTTCAAAAACAATAAAAAGGGCTGGGAGCCGGGTGTGGTGGCACACACTTGTAATCCCAGTACTTGGGAAGCTGAGACAGGAGGATCGCAGGTTCGAGGCCAGCCTCAGCTACTTAGTGAGACCCTGTTTCAAAATAAAACATAAGTCGGGCGTGGTGGTGCACGCTTGTAATCCCAGTACTTGGGAGGCTGAGACAGGACGATCCGGATTCGTGGCCAGCCTCAGCTACTTAGTGAGGCCCTCCGCAACTTAGTGAGACCCTGTGTCAAAATAAAGAATAAAAAATAGGGCTGGGGGGTGTAGCTCGGAGGTAGAATGCCCCTGGGTTCAATCCCCAGTAATGAAAAAATAAAAAACCATAAAATAGGGCTGAGGGTATAGCTTAGAGGTAGAACGCCCCTGGGTTCAATCCTTGGTACCACAAAAAAAAGGGGCTGGGAATGTAGCTTAATGGTACAACACCCCTGGGTTCAATCCCCAGTAGCACCACACACACACACACACACACACACACACACACACACACACACACAGAAGGAGGAGAAGGGAAAGAAGCAGCTTAGTGTGTGGTTCTGCAAGCTCTTTGGAGTCCTGCCAAGAGTATCTTTGGCAAGTTGCTCCCACCTCTGTGCCTTGGTTTCCCTCTTTTCTGTCTCACAGAGATAAGGAACAGAAGTTGTCCTTGAAAGACAGTATGGTTTTTTGGTTTTTTTTTTTTTTTTGCGGTACCGGGGATTGAACGCAGGGGCGTTCTACCTCTGCGCTACACCCCCGGCCCTATTTTTTATACTTTATTTTGAAACCGGGTCTCACGAAGTTGCAGAGGGCCTCACTAAGTAGAGAGAGAGAGAGAGAGAGAGAGCTGAGGCTGGCCACGAACCGGGATTCTCCGGTCTCCTCCTCCCAAAGTACTGGGATTACAAGCGTGCGCCACCACGCCCGGCTCAGTATGGTTTTTTTTCGTTTTGTTTTTTTGGAAAAGAATAGCTCCTTAAATAGGCAGAGTTACTGGCCATATCTTTTAGCATGAAAGAAAGAAAGTTCTTACTTGATTCTTCTATAAGCAGGTGAATTTTAAGGTTGACTCCACTGTGGTCAGAGGCTAAAGTGACAATTTGCACCTCTACTCAAAGGAAGAGTTCTGAACTGGCCTTGGAGAGGAAGAGAATTTGGAAAGGGCAGGAGATAACCATGTGATAAAATCATAGAAGCCTGCAAGCGTCTCATGCTGGAACAGCAAGCAGCCTGGCCTCCTCACTCAGTGTGCTGAAGGCATTCTGTGGTGTGGCTTCAACTGACCTCGTCTGGTGCCTCTTCTCCTGCACTCTCTTTTTTTTTTTTTGCGGTACCGGGGATTGAACCCAGGGGCATTCTACCTCCGCGCTACACCCCTGGCCCTATTTTTTAATCCTTTATTTTGAAACCAGGTCTCACTAAGTTGCGGAGGGCCTCACTAAGTAGCTGAGGCTGGCCGCGAACCCGGATCCTCTGGTCTCCGCCTCCCAAGTACTGGGACTACAAGCGTGAGCCACCACGCCTGGCCCTTCTCCTGCACTCTCTACCCTGCAGCCATGCAGGACCCACTCCCAAGGTTAAGATTGCAAACCTGGGTGCTCAGGTGAACTCAGTTTGCTGCACGGGTGTGTTTGGTGAGAATGTCAGCTTTTGAAGCTTTTTTTTTTTTGTGGTACTGGGGATTGAACCCAGGGGCATTTTACCTCTGAGCTACACCCCCAGCCCTATTTTTTATTTTTATTTTGAAACAGGGCCTCACTAAGTAGCTGAGACTGGCCCTGAACCCGGATCCTCTAGTCTCAGCCTCCCAAGTACTGGGATTACAAGCGGGCACCACCATGCCCGGCTTTGAAGTTTTTTTTTTTTTTTTTGAGATTGAACCCAGAGGCTTGTGCATGCTAGGCAAGCACTCTACCATTGAAGTACAAGCCCAGCCCTTTTTTACAACTTTGAGACAGAGTTTTTGTTTTTTTTGTGGTACTGGGGATTGAGCCCAGGGGCATTCTACCTCCAAACTACACCCCAGCCCTATTTGATTTTGAAATAGGGTCTCACTACTTGCTGAGGCTATCCTCGAACCTGTGATCCTCCTGTCTCAGCCTCCCAAGTACTGGGATTACAGGTGTGTGCCACCACGCCTGGCAAGATAGGGTCTTTCTAAATTGCCTGGGCTGACCTCAAACTTGTGATCCTCCTGCCCCAGCCTCCTCCTGAGTAACGGTGATTCCAGGTGTGTACCACCGTGTCTGGCCTGAAATATTTTTTCATTTAAGTCAGTTCTCCAATTGGGAGAGTTCATGTAAAATCCAGATCTCTGCTTCCTTTGGAAAACTGGAAGATCTGGCAACACAAGGCTCACATTCTTCCGCAGCAGTCAGCCAGAGGTGAGTAGCTGCTGGCTTTTGCAGAGAGCACTTAGCTGTGCCTAGTCCCCACCGCTCCAGGGGCTGCCATTTATCATCTGTTACCTCCTAGGACATTTATATTACCTTCCAGACCCCTGAGGGCCCCCGAGGGCTCCTGACCTCTGTCTGGGGGAAGACCTTTGGTGCCCTGGGCCCGTGATGCATTAAACATCCTTTCCTCCCCGCCACCCTGGCTGCTGATTTGTCTAGTATTGCAGTGCTGAGGGCTGGCTGTCTCCCCTTCAAGGGGATCGGTTGCTGTTACATAAAGATGTACAAGGCCATAGGCTAAGGAGCAGGCAAGGACCTGTTCCTCCCTCGCTCCCGGATACCACACTCCCAGTCCAGCAGTAACCTCATGGGAATTATGCCCAGGCCTCCTCTTTTTTCTGTTCCATTAGTGATTTTCAAAGAGGAAGTTTCAAGGCCAGGCGTGGTGGTGCACGCTTGTAATCCCAGTGCTTGGGAGGCGGGGACTGGAGGATCCGGGTTCGTGGCCAGCCTCAGCTACTTAGTGAGGCCCTCCACAACTTCGTGAGATCCAGTTTCAAAATAAAGTATAAAAAATAGGGCCGGGGGTGTAGCTCGGAGGTAGAACGCCCCTGGGTTCAATCCCCGGTACCGCAAAAAAAACAAAAAAAAAAAACAAAAACAAAGAGGAAGTTTCAGTCAGATAAAGGAAGCAGATGGCATTGTACCAGGCCTCCTGCAGGATGGGTACTTTGGAGCAGTCAAGGCTTTTCTGAGATTCATTCCTCGTACCTGGTAAGCTTTGGTCTCCCAGGTTATTGAGGTGTGTTCTCCGACGGAAGGAATCGGGCCGTGCTTCACCTTGGTAATTGAAATCACTGTTCTCCTTGCCCTTCTTTCATAAACAAGGAAATTGGAGCAGGGCTAAGAGAGGCTTTTTCATGCACTTTAGGAAAGAATGAGCAATGGAAAAAGGAAATTGAGAGCTTTGGGGAGTTTATAGCAGAGGAGCATTTGAGTTTGAAATAGGAGCTGGGAATCCATATGTTTGGGAGGAAAGAAAAGAAAGAGAACAGCCACACGCACAGAGCTTCAAGGGTACATGCGGAAATAGTTATGGGAAAGGGGGCAGGGAAGCCCACGTGGGTCTCCCTTGATCAGACCCAGATGTTCAGGCAACGCTTCTCAAGATGCCCAGGAAAGGGTCCAGGGCCTGCTGGGGTAGACTCAGTGTTTTCTTAACTACCAACAAGCACGTGAAATCGGTGGCTGGGAGCTTTCCACTGTGTGCTCAAAGACTCCCTGGGGCCCTGCTGGGGTCTGTGCCACACCAGCTATATACAGTCTGGGCTGCCTTGGGGCAAGACTTGGAAGTGGATAGGATTGGCTCACTGGGTAACCAGCCCTGCTCAGGCCCTGCCAACCAGCAGCTGTCAAACTTGCCTCTGTTTCCTCCTGCCCCAGACTAACCTTGGAAAACAGGAGTTGCAAGCTCCAGACTCAACTCTCAGTTCCATACTGCACAAATGACTTAGCCTCTCTAAGCTTCAGTTGTTTTTAATCTTTAAATGGGGCAAAAATCACTTGTGAGGTACATACAAGATATGTGAGGAAGGGATCTGCAAAGAATCAAGCACAAAATGTGGTTTTTAAAATATTTATTGTAGCTCGGCACAGTGGTATTTACCAGTAGTCACATCTACTTGGGAGGCTGAGGCAGGATGGCTTGATTCCAGGGTTTCAAAGCCAGCCTGGGCCTCAGCAATGTAGTAAGACCCTGTCTCAAGGATTGAAGATTTGAGGCCAGCCTCAGCAACTTAGTGAGACCCTGTTTCAAAATAAAAAGTGAAGCTCAGAGGTAGAGCGTCCCTGGGTTCAATCCCTAGTACTGCAAAACAAAACAAAACAAAACAAGACCCCATCTCAAATAAATTAATAAATAAAATATTTATTATACTTTTTTTAGGTACTAGGGATTGAACCCAGGGGCATTCTACCTCCGAACTACACACCCAGCCCTATTTTTTATTCTTTCTTTCTTTCTTTTTTTTTTTTTTTGTGGTACCGGGGATTGAACCCAGGGGCGTTCTACCTCCGAGCTACTCCCCCAGCCCTATTTTTTATTCTTTATTTTGAAACCAGGTCTCACTAAGTTGCGGAGGCCTCACTAAGTAGCTGAGGCTGGCAGCAAACCCTGATCCTCCGGTCTCAGCCTCCCAAGTACTGGGATTACAAGCGTGTACCACCACGCCTGGCTTATTCTTTATTTTGAAACAGGGTCTCACTAAGTTGTAGAGGGCTTCACTAAGTAGCTGAGGCTGACTGCGAACCTGCAATCCTCCTGTCTCAGCCTCCCAAGTACTGGGATTACAAGCGTGCACCACCACGCCCAACTTTTATTATACTTTAAAAAATTGCACGGAAGCCAGGCGTGGTGGCACATGCCTGTAATCCCAGTACTTGGGAGGTTGAGATGGGAGGATCACAGGTTCAGGGATAGTCTCAGCAAGTAGTGAGACTCTCATCAACCTAGGGAGACACTGTTTCAAAATAAAATAGGGCTGGGGGTACAGCTCAGAGGTAAAATGCCCCTGGGTTCAATCCCCAGTACCACACAGACACACACAAAAAAAATTGCATGGAAAATTTTAAACATCACTCAGGCAGTATATACGCTCATGCACCCATAATGTCCCTATCCCTGTTGTTATTTTGAAGTAAATCCCAGATATCATATTGTTTTATCCCATTAACAATGTCCATATGGCTGACTTGTACCCTTAATCAATTGAAACTCACCCAATCCTCAGATGTCTCTTTTTTTTTTTTTTTTTTTTTTTTTGCTGTGCTGGGGATCGAACCCAGGGCCTCACGCATGCCAGGCAAACACTACCACTGAGTTACTTCCCCAGCCCCAGATGTCCCTTTCTGTACCCTTTCTCCTTACAGGGTGCCACATCTCCTATCCCCACCATGGACCCGGTACCCTCACAAATCTATTATTCCTAGAAAATTGTCATGACTGATAGTAGCTCAGGTTGTAAACCCTGGGAAGCCTGAGATGTATTTGCATTTAATCAGGCCCCAGTATCTTCCAGGAAGGTAGTGATGCGCTAACAGATGACACTGAAGCATCAATCACTGGAAGGGGCAGGAGGTGCTGGGCCATTTGGAGCCTGCCAAGCCCTTGACATCAGGTATAAGCCCTACAGGGATCGTCTGAGGTCCTCCTCCTGTGCGTGCTTTTCTTCCAGGAAAAGAGCACAGAGGGCAGGAACAGCAGGGAATCGTGTCCTCCCTCATCTGCTGGGCTCTCCTCTCCCGGCGGATGTGCTGTTGCTAACTAAAATATGTGACTGAGCTGAGAGTGTGAGATTCAGATCTCTTCCCAAGTCCTTTGGCGATGGGTAGAATGCAGCAGGCTCTGGAGGCCAGGAGACTGGGATCCAGTGTTTCCTCCACCACTTATGTCACATAGCGTCTCTGTGCCTCAGTTTCCCTTCCTCATTTGTTAAGTGCAGGTTGCAGTACTGACCTCCCAATTACTGAAAGGACTACATAAAGCTGGGCGTGGTGGCGCATGCCTGTGATCTCAGTACTTGGGAAGCTGAAACAGGAGGATGGCAGGTTCCAGGCCAGCCTTAACAATTTTTTTGTTGTTTTTTGTGGTACTGGGGATTGAACCCAGGGGCATTCTACCTCAGAGCTACACCCCCAGCTCAGTTTTTTTTTTATTCTTTATTTTGAAACAGGGCCTCACTAAGTAGCTGAGGCTGGCTGCAAACCTGCGATTCTCCTGTCTCAACCTCCCAAGTACTGGGATAACAAGCGTGTGCCACGACGCCCGGCTCAGCCTTAACAATTTGGTGAGACCCTCACCAATTTCGCAAGACCCTGTTTCAACAAAAGGACTGGGGTTGTAGTTTGGAGGTAGAATGTCCCTGGGTGTAATTCCTGATAAAAAAGAAAGGAAGGAGCCGGGCATGGTGGCGCACACTTGTAATCCCAGTACTTGGGAGGCGGAGACTGGAGGATCCGGGTTCGCGGCCAGCCTCAGCTATTTAGTGAGGCCCTCTGCAACTTTGTGAGACCCAGTTTCAAAATAAAGTGTAAAAAATAGGGCCGGGGGTGTAGCTCGGAGGTAGAACGCCCCTGGGTTCAATCCCCGGTACCACAAAAAAAAAAAAAAAGGAAGGATCTGAGTATATGAGATGATGCTATATCCACTTGGATTTTTTTTTTTTCCAGTACTGGGGATTGAATCAGGACCTCTCACATGCTAGGGACTGAAATGTTCTACCTCTGAGCTACCTCCCCAGCCCTTTTTATTTTGAGACAGGGTCATGCTAAATTACTAGAATTTACAATCCTCCTGCCTCTACCTCTCAAGTATCCATTAGGATTCTTTTGGTAGCAAGTGAGAGAAAATCCAACCTAGAGTTGGGCATGGTGGCATACTCACATAATCCTAGTACTTGGGAGGCTGAGACAGGAAGGAGGCTTGCAGGTTCGAGGACAGCCTCAGCAGCATAGTGAGACCGTCAGCAACCTAGCGAGACTATTTCAAAATTAAATAAAGTAAAATGGGCCAAGGATGTAGCTCAGAGGTAGAATGCCTCTGGGTTCAATCCCCTGTACCAAGAAGAGAGAGAGAGAGAGAGAGAGAGAGAGAGAGAAAAGAAAATCCAAAATCCAGCCTAGGATATCTTTGAGCATAAAAGGAATTCAGGGCTCACCTTAAGATGAAAACCCCCAGCCGGGCGTGGTGGCGCACATAATCCCGGTACTTTGGGAGGCGGAGACCGGAGGATCCGGGTTCGCGGCCAGCCTCAGCTTTCTCGCTCTCTCTCTCCCTGTCTCTCTCTCTCTCTCCTTAGCGAAGCCCTCCACAACTTCGTGAGACCCGGTTTCAAAATAAAGTATAAAAAATAGGGCCGGGGGCGTAGCGCGGAGGTAGAACGCCCCTGCGTTCAATCCCCGGTACCGCAAAAAAAAAAAAAAAAAGGATGAAAACTCCCTGAGACTGTGATATTCTTACTCATGGTTGAGGGCCTGGATTCAATTGCTAGGAACTGCACAGAAACAAAAGGAAACACAAACCCTACATGGATGGATTCAGGATTTAAATGTTAAAATGAGGATTGAATTCTCGTTATTTATTTGTGTGTGTTTGTGTGTGGGGGGGTACCAGTGACTAATTCCAGGGGCATTCTGTCTCTGAGATACACCCCCAGCCCTTTTTTATTTTTAAACAGTGTCTTACCAAGTTCCCGCATTTGGCCTTGAACCCGGGATCCTCAGGTATTGGCCACCACACCCCCGGCTCTCTCTTTACTTCTTACTCCATCTTTTAACTTTAGTCTTGCGTTAATGTGGTAACAAGATGGCAGCACCAATTCTTTTTTTTTTTTTTGCGGCACTAGGGATTGAACCCAGGGGCATTCTAACTCCGAGCTATACCCCCAAGCCCTATTTTTTTTTTTATTCTTTATTTTGAAATAGGGTCTCACTAAGTTGTGAAGGGCCTCACTAAGTAGCTGAGGCTGGCCGCGAACCTGGATCCTCCTGTCTCAGCCTCCCAAGTACTGGGATTACAAGCGTGCACCACCACGCCCGGCTTTGGCAGCATCAATTCTAACCCCTGTATCTTTTTAGGTACACAGGGATTCTCTTCCCCAAAAGTACTACCAAAAATCTCAGTGACCCTGATTGGGTCACACAACCTTCCCTGAAATAATCACTGGTGGCCACAGAGAATGAGAGATACTAATTTACTTTGGTTCACTGTATCTACACGGACTGAGAGGGTGAGGGGAAGGGTGGTTCATTAGAGGGGGTGAGGGGAACATGGTTAATCCTATGGTTTGGATGTCCCTTCCAAAAATTCATGTTGAAAAAAATTATTTGAGCTGTGGTGCATGCTTGTAATCCTAGTACTTGGGAGGCTGAGACAGGAGGATTGCAGGTTTGAGGACAGCCTCAGCAAGTAGTGAGACTCTCATCAACCTTGTGAGATCCTTTCAAAAAAATAGGGTTGGGGATGTAGCTGGGAGGTAGAATGCCCCTGAGTTCAATCCTCAGTACCACATACACACAAAAAATAATGTGTGTGTGTGTGTGTGTGTGTGTAGTACTGGGGATGGAACCTGGGGCCTCACACATGCAGGCAGGTGTTCTACCACTGAGGTACAACCACAGCCTCTACCTGTTGGAATTTAGTTGCCATGGTAGCAGTGTGGAGAGGTGAGGGATCTGCCCTGGTGAATGGATTAATGTCGTTATGAAGGGGCGTGGGCTAGTTATGGGGGAGTAGACTCTTCACGGAAGGATGAGTTCAGCTCAGGTCCTTTCTCTGTCTCACCTGTGCTCACTTGCACAGAGGCCCTGGCCAGATGCTGGTGCTGGGCTCTGGACTTCCCAGCCACCAGAACCAGGACCCAAATAAACTTCCATTTTGTTTATAAGTTACCCAGTTTGAGCTGGGCATGGTGGTGCACACCTGTAATCCCAGTACTTGGGAGGCTGAGACAGGAGGATCACAGGTTCGAGGACAGCCTCAGCAAGTAATGAGACTCTTATCAACCTAGTGAGACCCTGTTTCAAAATAAATAAAATAGGGCTGGGGATGTAGCTCAGAGCTAGAATGCCCCTGGGTTCAATCCCCACAACCACAATAAATAAATAAATAACTCAGTTTGTAATATTCTGTTAGAGCAGCAGAAAAGGGACTGGGACAGTTGTTAAAAGAAAGGAGAATGGGTACAGGTGGCAAAACTGAAGATGTCTGTTGTCAAGGCTTCATAAGTCTTCAGGTACATTTCCCTCCACCTATCTCATGGGGCATTTCTTACTCCTTTTCAAATAAGTTCTGCAAATTCGTTCCCATTGATCTTTATAACAGTCCTATGAGACAGGAGTACAGGTATTATCTTTCCAGTTTACAGACAAGGAAGAGCAAGCACAGAGTGGTCATACAGCATGGTAGTATGAACCAGCCTGCAGTCACCCACAGCTACAACTGGCTTAGAATTCCCTGGCAGATCCGCTGGGTCTAGAAACTGGAATATACAGGGTATGGGTTAATCAAGGCCTGACATGGGGTTTGGATCAGCCACCAGCGTTTGTTCCTGAATAAACAGTATGGACTGGTAGCAGTTGGGCATGTCAAGGACTCATTGTTGATGCCCTGGCAGGTGGCAAGGGAAGAACTGGTACATAGGCAGGACACTGTCACCCCAGGAACACTCTCTCATGACTGATTCTCTTTACACCAAGCAGCTGGGTACGAGACTTGGTTTTCCTTGTCCCAGAAAAAAATGCCAATAAAAACAAACAAACAAAAAAAGGCGAGGGAGGCATGGCTGACTTCTCCCAGGGGAACTTGGTCCTGGAGCCAAGAGACTCCTTTGCCAGGCTGTAGAGGGGAAGCAGAATCCTCTGGTCAGATGGAGGTGGTTTGCGCAGAGCTAACAGCATCCTCCTAAGTGTGTTTGAAATCTCTGAAGAGGCTTCCAGCCGGGTGGGCATAGTGATGCAGGCCTATAAACCCAGTACTTGGGAGGCTGAGACAGGAGGATCAAAGGTTCAAGGACAGCCTCAGTAAGTAGCTAGACTCTCAGCAACCTAGGGAGACCCTATTTCTAAATTTAAAAAAAGAGGTGGAGCCAGGCCTGGTGGCGCACGCTTGTAATCCCAGTACTTGGGAGGCTGAGACAGGAGGATCCAGGTTCGCGGCCAGCCTCAGCTACTTAGTGAGGCCCTCGCAACTTAGTGAGACCCTGTTTCAAAATAGAGAATAAAAAATAGGGCTGGGGGTGTAGCTCGGAGTTAGAATGTCCCCGGGTTCAATCCCCAGTACCACCAAAAAAAAAAAAAAGAGATGGGGGTGTGGCTTGGAGGTAGATGCCCCTGGATTCAACCCACTGTACTGCACACACATAAAAAAAAAGTCTTCAAAAAAAAAAAAAAAAACCCAGCATCCTTCTTCCACATCCAGCTTTGGAACACATTGAGGAAGAAGACAAAGGAATGGCAGAGAGCCAAAGTACCACCTTAATAGCCACCAAAGCTAGCATGGAAGATGGAGCATATTGTGAGAACAAAATTAGCTTCCTGATTGAGCCTGGGAGAAGGATGGCACTGAGAAGATCATTCCAGAGCGCCTTCCTCAGTTCTCCAGAGAACCATCCATTGCTGTAGACAGTTAGTTAAGACAAAGGTATTCAGGGAAAATCTCTCTTCGTGGAAACCAAAAGCATAAAAACAAACAAACAAAAAAACAAACCAGGAGACCATAGCAAGCTGTTAATCTCTCTGCCCAGCAGTCCCTTCTTCGGTAAAACGGGGACAATGACAGTCCGTCCCTCGCACGGAGGCGGCGGCGAGGATGGTGTGTAAGACGTCCCGGCGGCAGTCATGGCGCAGGCAAGACCGCTGTCTTTGTGTCCAGTCCAGGTTCGTGGCAGGTGGCCTTGCTTTTTGTCCCCGGCATGGAGCCCAGGGCCCCAGAGTCCTGCTGTGTTTGTGTATGGCTCATTCTCTCCAGCTGTAAAAATTCATGAGAATGTGGGTGTGCGGTGGCTTTCCAGTTTCTTGGCTGCGACCCAGGCCGTGTTCTCCCACTTGAGGGGGTGGGGGGATGGCAGACATCCTTTTCACAGTGGTGAGTGCCACCCTGCACCAACCCCCATGCCCTGTTCCAGCAGAGCCTGGCTCAAAGTTCAAAGCCGAGGTGGTTTTGTTGAGTAATTCGGTGACACTGCCTGCCCGCCCGCCCGCCATGCCGGTGCGTCTCACTCCCACACACCCGTTCCTTCGCTGAGCATCTGTTGCCTGAGTTTTGTGGCGTGGAGGCTGGGAACGGGCCAGCCGCCCAAGTGACCACTGTGGGGCTGCGCTTCCTTCCTTCCCCCTCTGCCCTCTGGCTCTGGGTCTCCACAGGGCCCCTCTCAGTAGGTTTCAGATCCGCTCCCAGGCTGGCTGGCCCCGACTACATCTGGACTCACACCAACCTCTTCCTCCTGGGGGTTCAGAGTGTTCTTGGAAGGAAGCCTGGGAAGGGAAAGGCCTCCCCTAGCATTCTCCATCCAGTGGTTGGCTGACGGCATTGAACCGAGCTGCCAAGAACTCTGGTGTCAGACAGACCTGAGTTCAAATCCCTGGGTGACCTTGGACAAGCTGCTCTCTGGGCTGCAGTTTCCTCATCTGTAAAAAATGTGACAGTAACAGGATCTGCCTCCTGGGACAATTGTGAAGATTCAAAGAGATACTAACTGGCACAGTCCCCCCTACATCTGGCAAGTGGGAAGTGCTTGGGAAGTGGCAGCCCTTGACCGTCCTTGGGGATCTCCTGCCTTCCCGTAGGTCGTCTCTTTTGGCCCATCCCCTCCCAAATTAGAACCGTATCATAGTTTTTCCAACATGACTAAATTGACATGGCTCTATGCAAAGTTCTTTTAGAGGAGGGCTCTGTCTCGTCTGTCTCAGGATTCCCATGCCTAGTGCGGTGCTGGCACCTCAAAAGTGCTAAATGTTTGGGTAAAGGAGCAAGGTCATGCCTGGCAGGCAGCATCTGTTCCAGGACTGTTTTTCTGAGCTCTAGGCAGTTATTTCTGACCTCTCCATCCTTCCCTCCCTCTCTCCTTCCCTCCCTCTCTTTCTTCCTTCCTTCTGACCTTCCTTTCTTTTTCCTAAATGGAGAGAGCTTCCCTTTTCCTTTTCTTATAATATCCAAGCTGCAAGAGCATCCCTTGAGAGCCCTTCACCCAGCCGAGAGCAGCGATTCCTCTTTCAAATTGAGTCTGTCCCCTGACTCATTCATTAAAATGCATAGGGCATGTGACCAAACTGCATAATGATTCTCTCTAGAGGAAGGCTTAGAGGCAAGGAGACGCTGCCAACTGCAAAGGCAAATACTTCCCCCCAGCTGTGGATCAGGCTCATTGGCTGCCATGCCCTGGGAAGGCTGGGGGCTGCTGTTCATCTCCAGTAAATCAGCCAAGCCCCCGAGAGCTGCAGCCTGGCGCTGGCTGTAGTCTTGGAAGCTGGGCTGCTTTGGAGAGTCCAGCCCATGACCTTTTCTCAACCTTCCTCCACCCCCACTTCATTTACCTTTCATTTATTTAATATACTTTCAACTACATAAGTAATAAATGAATGCATTCTTTTTGTTGTTGTTTTGGTGCTGTGGAGCATGCGTTCTTATCATGAAAAATCCAAACATAAACGAAAGCCCCCTTTGATAACTCCTCAATGCTGCTATCCCTCTGGTTGTCAGATAGCTTTTTTTTTTTTTTTTTTTGGTACTGGGGATTGAACCCAGGGGCAGTCTACCTCTGAGCGACACCCTCAGCTCTTTTATTATTTATTTTGAAACAGGGTCTCACAAAGTTGCAGAGGCCGTCTCAGCCTCCCAAGTACTGGGATTATAGATGTGCGCCACCACGCCCAACTCATAGAGCTTTTTACTATCCAGGCTCCTAAGGCTGCTGCACAACAGCCACCCCATGAAGGTGATTTGGGAGTCCAAACACCAGTTTGCCGTCTTGCAGTTCTTGGCCAGTTCTCAGCAAAACAGTTGATGTTCACCTTGAAGCCATGTCAGCCTCCTTCCTCACAAGCCCTGTGTCTGCCATGTGTAGCCCCCACCTGCCCACCCAGGCGCACCATGAATCCCATTCCTGCAAAGGAGTTCTGCTGTCCACACTTAGGAAGTACACGAGTAAACGAGATACACACTTAGAAATTGAGGTTGAACTGTGGAAGAGTGAAGAAGGTGTCTAAATCCAGGGACTCTTGGTTGCCTCTTGGCACCAGGGCCGTCTGTGCTCCACTTTCAGGTGTGGACCCTTTCTGAACTCACTGATTCATATCACTTGGGCAGTACCCTCTGTAGCTAGCTGTGTGGCCTTGGGGAAACCATTAGCTTCTCTGAAGCACGTCGACTCATCTGCAAAATGGGAATAGCTGTAGTACCCCTTCGTTGGGTTGTTGTGAAGTTTAAGTGGGGTTATCCCTCTGTGCTTGGCACATAGCAAGATGCAATTAATGTCAGTAGTTAGCATCACCATTATCACCGCAGTTACGCTAATCCAGTTACTCATTGGAGGAACCTATTGTTGAAGCACCTACTATGTGTCAGACACTGTCCTTCATCCTGGGAGCAAAGCACAGAAGGGGCGAGAAGGGTTTATATTCTAGTGCGAATGCCCTGCAGCTTTCTTTTTGAGAAGCATGCTCCTCATTGTTTCCCATGGTCTCCACTAGTGCCTTTTAGTCCAGTAAAGACAGCATGATTATTCCCATTCTACAGGAAGAAAGCTGAGGATTCAGTAATTAAGCTAGAATGAGACAGCTAGAAACTAAGCAGGTATGGCTTGATCTGGGTCTTTCTGACTCCAGTTCGGTGCTCTCTTGTGACAGGCACTGATGATTGGGGGGGGGGCACGTAAGCAGCTCCCAGAGCCTTGAGAGCCCTGACCCACCAGCAGAAGCACAAAGGACAGGCGGCTGCCCTCCGTGCACCTCTGAGAGTTCTAGTTTCCACTGTCCATGAAGTCTGCCAATCATCTGGGCTGAACACTGTGTTCCTCTGCCTGGTGGTAACTTCAGGAGCCTGGAGGGGACTTTAGGAAAAGAGTGCTTGCTCTGGCCTGTGGCCCTTGGGGCAGGGCATGACATTAGGCAGCTCGGCTGTCTGAGTGCACTTCCCCTGGGACCCCCACAAAGCAGGAGAGAAGGTGGCTAGGATTGTGGGTTCAGTGTCTAAATTGCAGGGTCCTGGGTGGCTCCAGCTGGTGGGAAGCTCATTATACACACGCACACACACACACACACACACACACACACACACACACACACACGCAGGGGCCTGGGCGGGGCTTGGCTGTTCTTGAGAATATTCAGGAACTGGAAGTCAGTTCCAGGAGAGGTGGCAGGGCAGCCTGTCAAAGACCAGGGGGAGAGGGCACTGAGAGCCACCACGTAGAGAGATTGCATCCTGAACATGGCTGGCTGGGGGTGTTTCCCAACCCCATCACAGTGACAGCTCACTCCTACCCTCTGACCCCAGGTGACAATACTTTCTTGTCCTTGCTGTTGAGATGGAGGTTCACTGTGTTGCCCAGGCCGGTCTTGAACTCTTGGGCTTAAGTGATCCTCCTGCCTCAGCCTCCCGAGTCACTGGAACTACAGGTGTGCACCACCACACCCGGCTCTCTAGGTGACAGTGCTGAACCTGTACAGAAGCACGTAGCTGATGAAGGGCCAAAGAGTCCCACCTCCAGGGTCAACTCTGCCTAATCCTCATGGAAACACACGCCCACACACCCTGCCCTTTTTTGTGTCCCTTACGCCCTTGTGTTCTTAACGCCCTTCCTGGTACTTTATACCAGTCCAAGGATAGGTACAGGTTTTTGTTTTCTTTTTTATCGAATCCTAGTGCACATGGTTATTCGTAATCTTTGACTCATGACATACTTTCATCTTCGGTTGGACCCTGCGCAACCTGCATCTGGTTGTTATTTTTCTATAAGTTTATTTATGCGCTTACAATATAGGAAACCCATTGCAGATTTTTCCCTCGTCTTCCTCTCTTTTCATTACTTTGCCTTCCCCACCTCATCTTGAATCTTGAGTTTACCATTCTTTCTCCTTCCTTCCCTTCCTTCCTTCCTTCCTTCCTTCCTCCCTCCCTCCCTCCCTCCCTCCCTTCCTTCCTTCCAACCCAGGGGTGTTGTACTTCTCAGCTATACCTCCAGGCCTTTTTATTTTGCAACGGGATCTCACTAGGTTGCTGACAGTCTTGCTATGTTGCCAAGGCTGTCCTCGAACCTGCGATCCTCCTGTATCAGCCTCCCAAGTACTAGGATTACAGGTGTGCACCACCACACCCAGCTTAAATTTTTTTTTTTTTTGCGGTACCGGGGATTGAACGCAGGGGCGTTCTACCTCCGCGCTACGCCCCCAGCCCTATTTTTTATACTTTATTTTGAGACCAGGTCTCACGAAGTTGCGGAGGGCCTCACTAAGTAGAGAGAGAGAGAGAGACAGGGAGAGAGAGAGAGAGAGAGAGAGCGCGAGCGTGCGCACGCGCGTGCGTGCGCGAGCTGAGGCTGGCCGCGAACCCGGATCCTCCGGTCTCCGCCTCCCAAAGTAGTGGGATTACAAGCGTGCGCCACCACGCCCAGCGCCAAATATTTTTTTAAAAGACATATTATTTAGATATTTTAGTTTTTTTTTTCCTTGCTTAAAAGAATATCCTGAGCAGGGCGTGGTGGTGCACGCTTGTAATCCCAGTACTTGGGAGGCTGAGACAGGAGGATCACAGGTTCACGACCAGCCTCAGCTACTTAGTGAGGCCCTTCGCAACTTCGTGAGACCCTGTTTCAAAATAAAGAATAAAAAATAGGGCTGGGGGTGTAGCTCAGAGGTAGAATGCCCCTGGGTTCCATCCCCAGTACCACAAAAAAAAAAAAAAGAATATCCTGCTGTATATAACCTCTGTGATATGCTTTTATTTCTCGTGACTATGTTGCTAGAATTCATCCATACTGTAGCATATGGTTGTGTTCCACTTTTTTTCACTACCATATTATAGTCCTCTCTATTGTATTTGACATATTTTTATTCTCCTGTCAATGGGCATTTGGGCCGTTACAAGCTTTCCACTGCTTTGAACGTGCTGAGCTGAATGTTCTTATGTATTTCTCCTGAAGAACAATGTGAATTTACCAGTTTACAATCCCACAACAAGGAACCTATAAAGATCACATTGATCCATATCCTCTCCAACACTTGCTATTATTAGACTTCTTAATTTTTCCTAACTGGAATGGTATTAAATAGTGTCTCATTGTAATCTCTTTGTATGTATGTGTGTTATTTATTTATTTAGTAGTACTGGGGATTGAACCCAGGGGCATTCTACCTCTGAGCTACACCCCCCTGCCCTTTTAATTTTTATTTTGAAACAGGGTCTCACTAGGTTGATGAGAGTCTCACTACTTGCTGAGGCTGTCCTTGAACCTGCAATCCTACTGTCTCAGCCTCCTGAGTACTGGGTTTACAAGTGTGTACCACTATGCTTGGCTTCTTTGTATTTATTGTCTGTGTGTGTGTGGGGGGGTAACTGGGGATTGAACCCAGGGGCATTCTACCTCTGAATTACACCTCCAGTCCTTTTTATGTTTTTGTTTTGAAACAGGGTCTCTCTAGGTTGCTACGAGTTTCCCTATGTTGCTGAGGCTGTCCTCAAACCTGCAATCCTCCTGTGTCATCCTCCTAAGTACTGTGATTACAGATTTGTCCCACCACACCTGGCTCATTTATTGACTTTCCAAATATGGTTTACTATGGTCAGTGGTTTAGTGGGGATTAGCTAGTCAGGGGACCATGAGGATTTAATGAAGCACTGTATGTATGCTTACAAAGTCACTCTCATTTGGGACTTTCTTATTCAATCCTGATTCCCATACCCAACAGAGTGACTGATAGCTCATCATCATCATCATCATCATCATCATCATCATATCATAAAACCAACAATACTACATTAATTATATATAACATTTATTGAGGCCTTATTAAGTGCTAGGTGCTATGTTAAATAACATCTTTACTTTTATAATCTTTTTTTAATCATTCCAGAAACCCTATAAGGTAGGTTCATTCCATATTACATTCATTTTGTAGATGGGGAACTGAAGCTAAGTATCTTTCCCAGAATCACAAAAGTAGTAAATGATACAGCCAGGATCTGAACTTTGGCAACTTAACAACTATATTATAGGTGTCACATAAATTCTTGAATGAAGTGCCTTCACCTATCCATAACCAGGAGTAGGGTCAAATGTAATGACACACTTTACTTTTTCTTTTGTGTGTGTGGTACTGGGAAGTGAACCCAGGGGCATTCTACCTCCAAGCTCCACCTCCAGCCTATTTTTTTATTCTTTTTGTTTTGCAGAACTGGGGGTTGAACCCAGGGGCATTCTACCTCCGAGCAACACCCCCAGCCCTATTTTTTATTCTTTATTTGGAAACGTGTCTCACTAAGTTGCGGAGGGCCTCACTAAGTAGCTGAGGCTGGTCACGAACCCGGATCCTCCTGTCTCAACCTCCCAAGTACTGGGATTACAAGCGTGCGGCGCCACCATGCCCGGCTATTCTTTATTTTGAAACAGAGTCTCACTGAGTTGCGAAGGACCTAACAAGTTGCTGAGGCTGGCCTCGAACCTGCGATCCTCCCGTCTCAGCCTCCCACTGGGATTACAAGCATGTACCACTACACCTGGCTCACTTTTACTTTTTATATCCTATCAAATATGTTTAAAATGCACCCACTTTATGGTTATATACAAAGCCTAAAGGATTTTTATAATCTTACTCTAGTCAAAAGTAACCCATTGTCGGGTGTGGTGGCATTTGCCTGTAATCTCAGATACTTGAGAGGCTGAAGCAAGAGGCTCTTTTTTTTTTTCTTTTTTTACTTTCACTATACTGGGGATGGAACCCAGGGACATTCTACCTCCGAGCTACACCCCCAGCCCTATTTTATTCTTTTATTTTGAAACAGGTCTCACTAGGTTATTGAGAGTCTTGCTAAGTTGCTGAGGCTGGTCTTGAACCTGTGATCCTCCTGTCTCAGACTCTCAAGTATTAGAATTACAAGCTTGCGCCTCCATGCCCTGCTGAAGCAGGAAGATCTAAAGTTAGAGGTCAGTCTTCTGGGCAATTTATTTATTTATTTACTGTGGTATTGGGTGTTGAACCCAGGGGCATTCTACCTCTGAGCTACACCCCCAGCCCTATTTTTTTATTTTTATTTTTTTGTGGTACTGGGGATTGAACCCAGGGGCATTCTACATCCAAGCTACACCCCCAGCCCTATTTTTTGTTCTTCATTTTGAAACAGGTTCTCACTAAGTTGCGGAAGGCCTCACTAAGTAGCTGAGGCTGGCCGCGAACCCGGATCCTCCTGTCTCAGCCTCCCAAGTACTAGGATTACAAGCATGCGCTACCACACCTGGCTAATTTTTTTTTTAAACAGGGTCTCCCTAGGTCGATGAGAGTCTCACTACTTGTTGAGGCTGTCCTAGAACCTAGGATCCTCCTGTCTCAAGCTCCCAAGAACTGAGATTACAAGCATGTGCCACCACGCCTGGCTCAACCAGGGCAAGACCCTGTCTCAAAATAAAATAAAAAGGGTTGGAGATGTGGCTCAGTGGTAGAGCACTTGCCTAACATGTACAAGGCCCTGAGTTCCATCCCTAGTACAGCCCCCCCAAAAGATAACTCATTTAATTTGTGATTAGTTATAATTTCTCAGTAATCATCATGCAAACTCACTGCGAGAGAGATCTAACCTACAAATTGCTCTCAAATGTCATGAAATGTTTATGAATTCTTGCTTTACCCACAAATCTCCTAATCCTGCTCTATTTTTCTCTTATTAATTGTACTTATTATCTCTAACATACCATATAATTTACTTATTATTGTGTCTGTTATTGACCCATAAGGGCAGGAATATTTGCCTGCTTAGCTCTGTATCTTTAATTGATTTAGCACTTATCTATCTCTGGTGCCTATAACTGTGCCTGGCACAGAGAAGCTGCTCTCAAAGATTGTTGAATGAATGGAATAAATGTATGCTTACAGGGATGAATGAATGAATGGAATGAGTAAAACAGTGAATACTAAATTGAACAGTTAACGAAGATTAAGTAGATTATTTTGATTTTGGATATTTTTTTGTACTGGGGATTGAACCTAGGGACATTCTACCTCCCAGCTACACCCCCAGACTTTTTTATTTTTTAATTTAATTTTTTTGCGGTACTGCGGATTGAACCCAGGGGCATTTTGCCTCTGAGCCCTATTTTTTTGTTCTTTATTTTGAAACAGGGTCTCACTAAGTTGCAGAGGGCCTCACTAAGTAGCTGAGGCTGGCCATGAACCTGTGATCCTCCTGTCTCAGCCTCCCAAGTACTAGGATTACAAGCGTGCGCCACCACGCCCAGCTTATTTTTTAATTTTAAAACAGGGTCTCACTAAGTTGCTGAGGCTGGCCTTGAACCTGTGGTCCTCCAGTCTCAGCCTTTTAAGTACTGGCATTACAGGCATGTGCCACCAACACCTGACAATTTTTGTGCTTTGATATTTTATGTGGGAGCAACGATTTTTTTCAGGTTTCAAACATTTCTGTAGGCCTGGGAGAAAGCTGAGAGCCCAGAGATTTTCCGTCTATAATGCCTAAAGGATAAAGCAGTCCTGACCTGAAGATCCAAAACAATGCTTTGTTGCCTTTTCCTTCATCGCATATAAACCAACAATGACTCTGGCAGTGAAGCAGGAGTCATTCAAAACAAAACAAAACACTCCTGGCAGCTTGAATATAGCGATTTTTTTTTCTAGCAATCTACATTGGTGTCTAGGCCCAATGCACCCCATTGCATATGCAAAACATCTGATATTTGTGTAACAGGCCCTTAGCCCCTAGCTGTTATTCGTATACAAGACTGGGGTGCACTAGATACATGCGGAAATCAGGAACCATCCCTCCCAGTCAAGCGTCCCTGGCTGTTCTCAGAGCCAGGCCAAAGGAGTAATTATAGCTTTCCTCTGTGGTGCACAGGGCAGGAGGCTGATTTAATAAAGGAAGCCTGCTGTCTGTCTCCAGCCTGGCTCTGACTCATGGAACTAGGGAGTCCCAGAATCTCTACCCACAGAGGGTGGTGAGCAGCTGGGGGTGGGAGGTGAGCGTGGCCAGCTAGCAAGGCCTGGGCTGAGAGAGAGCCCCAGAATGAGGAAACTCCCTGCTTGGCCGCGAGGAACCTGCAGTAGTAGCCAGAGGAAGTGAGGCTCAGACGGAGCAGCTGCCTTTCCAGCTACAGCAGCAACTGCCTCACCCTTGAAGGAAGGCTCCTGCCGTGTGGACACGTAAAATGAAATGGGTTAGTAATTTTCATATTCAAAATTAATTGGGGGAGACCCCGGCACTGCCTCCATTGGGGGTGGCTGCCTTCGTATGAGAGACCGGCGGCTTCAGTTTCTTTGGGGGGGGGCTGGGTCCTGGAGTCTGGAGTGATGAGCAGTCTGTTAATTTGGTTTCTCACTTTGGCAGGGAGGCGGCTAATTAGGTGTTCGCAGCCACAGAGACAGTTGGGGCTGGGAGTGGTTTCAGTTGCTGGGAGGGTGACAGCCGACTCTGGAGTGGATCTGGATGCCACCTTAGATAGGTCACCAGAGGTCATCCTGTCCCCAGAGGCTTCTCCCTCCTCCCCCGACAGTCAGCCAGACGGAGGCCACTTGACCTCCCCTCCTCCCCCTGCTGCCAGCCCGGAGATTCCCGCTCCGCCCTGCCCTCCCTCCCTCCCCTTCCCGCTGAGTCACACACCTCCGGGTCAGGTGATGCTCCCCTGGGTCCTTCCGAGAGCACCTTGACCTATATTCCGAACTCTCCATGACAGCCGATTGTAATTGTCCTGGGAGAGGGCCCTCCAGGCCAGCGGGCAGGGCGCCCTGGCAGCTAGGCTGCAGACGGGCGCCCCGGGCGGCGGGAGGGGTGCTCCCGCTCGAGCGAGGCCTGGAGATGCAAAGTTAGGAGGCTGGAGGCTGTGTGCGGGCGGCGGCGGGGGTGGCGCGTTGAGGCGCCCACAGCCTCCCGGAGCCGCGGCGCCCTCCCCTCCCGCTCGGGGCTCCTGCAGCTCTGGGCTGCAGGGGTGAGGTGGCCAAGGACAGAAGCCACTGTGGCTGGGTGATACTGCTGCCCACGGGAAGGGGAGAGGTGAGAAACTATGCAAATAATGGGATAAACCCCGGTGACTCATCTGGAGACCCAGCCTTGGAAAACTGTCTCCCCCAGCCCCCACAAGGAACAAGTTCCCATCCCCAAATTACCCACAAAATGGCCTCTACTTATCTTGTGTATGGGTTCTTTGTGCAGTCGCTGCCTGGGCAGTCTTTGTATCCTCTGAATGTGAGGATAATGGGGTGCTGTGGGAAAGGGAGTTAAAAGAAAAGTGTTCAGAGTCAAACTTTAAGCCCCATCCTTGGGCATCAAGCCTGAAAAAGGATGCTAGCGGAAGATCACAGTCCCTTTTGAATTCTGAAGGGCTCAGAAAATCTCAAAACCAGCCTTTACCAGCTAGTACCTCTGTGACTCAGCAAGGGCAGTGTAAATCTCAGTCTATGACCTCTAGTGTGGGGGTTTTATTTATTTGGTACTGCGAATTGAACCCAGGAGGATGCTACCTCCATGCTACACCCCCCAGCCCCTTTTATTTTTTATTTTGAAACAGGGTCTCACTAAATTGCTGAGGCTGGCCTTGAACTTGTGATCCTCCTATCTCAGCCTCCCAAGTCCTGGGATGATAGGAGTGGGCCACCATGCCTGACAGAATGGGGATTTTAATAAAGCACTCCTCCACTACATCAGATGGTAGCTGCAGTAAATCAGATGATGTACATAAAATATGTTAATTATATACAGTGATGTATAACTATATAATATTTTCTTTAAATGGTTAAATCACCACCACCTCCCTCCAATTTGAGAGGACTGTTTTATTTATTTTGTTTTGTTTTTGGTACTGGGGATTGAACCCAGGGGATTCTACCTCTGAGCTACACCCCAGCCCTTTTTTATTTTTTATTTTGAACAAGGTCTTTCTTAAGTTACCATGCACTGGCCTCCGAACATTGAGATCCTCCTGTCATAGCCTCCCAAGAACTGGATTACAGGGGTGCATCACCACACCTGGCGAGGACTGTTTTATTTGTTGAATGTGCCTGTCATAGAAGAGCCTACCTCTGGGTGTGTTTACCAGCCTAAATAGAAAAATGTAGCCTCTGGCTATGGTATGATCCACAATGTCTAAGAAGCAGCCCCATATAGCTTATTTATATACCACACACAGGTTACTCCTACATCATTTTATTCCTTTATATCAAGAGAAGCTGTGTTTATCATAGTTTGTATAAAAACCTGCCGATTGTAGTAAATCACGATTATTTTATTTTATTCCGTTTTTTTTAATGGTGCTGGGGGTGAACCCAGGGCCTCATGCATGCTAGGCAAGCACTCTATTACTGAGCTACACCCCCAGCCCAAGCATAATTTTTAAATCAGTATGTAAACTTAGGAAGTTACTGTCTGATGCTGAATAGTAAGGTGGGTGCAAATTATGTGGATGGAAGGGAAGAAGGAAGGAGATTAGGCAACCATAGATTTACTAGGAAGCTAATTATGCGTAAACTTCAGGGCCCGTCAGTTATATACATCCCTTCCAAGGCCTTATACCTAATTTTATTTTATTTTATTTATTTATTTATTTATTTTTTTGCGGTACCGGGGATTGAATGCAGGGGCGTTCTACCTCCGTGCTACGCCCCGGCCCTATTTTTTATACTTTATTTTGAAACCGGGTCTCACAAAGTTGCGGAGGGCCTCGCTAAGGAGAGAGAGAGAGAGAGAGAGAGAGAGAGAGAGAGGGAGAGAGAGAGCGAGAGAGCTGAGGCTGGCCATGAACCCGGATCCTCCGGTCTCTGCCTCCCAAAGTACTGGGATTACAAGCGTGTGCCACTTCGCCCAGCAGGATACCTAATTTTAAATTCAAAATTATGTATTCCTTTTTAAAAAGAACCCCCAGCCAGGCGTGGTGGCGCGCGCTTGTAATCCCAGTACTTGGGAGGCTAAGACAGGAAGATCGCAGGTTTGAGGACAGCCTCAGCAAATAGTGAGACTCATCAACCTAGTGAGACTTTGTTTCCAAATAAAAATGAAAATAGATCTGGGGACACATCTCAGATATAGAATGCCCCTGGGTTAAATCCCCAGTACCACTAAAAAAATAAAATAATAAATAAATAAATAAATACATAAATAAATAGAACCCCCAGTGTTGTGCCCACTTCAGGTCCCACTAAGACACCCAACCTTTGTTCTTGTTTAAGATTCATAAGCATAAATGAAAATGTAGCTAGGTGTGGTGGTGCACACCTGTAATCCCAGTCCTTAGGAGTCTAAAACAGGAGGATCGCAGGTACGAGGCCAGTCTCAGCAACTTAGCAAGAACCTTGGCCACTTAATGAGACCCTGTTTCAAAAAAATAAAAAATAAGCTGGTCATGGTGGCACACACCTATAATCCCCAGTACTTTGGAGGCTGAAACAGAAGGATTGCTGGTTGGAGTACAGCCTCAGCAACATAGACTCTCAGCAACTTAGCAAGACCCTGTTTCCCAACAAAAACTAAAAAAGGTCTGGGGGTGTAGATTGGAGGTAAAATGCTCCTGAGTTCAATCCCTAGTACCACAAAAAATAAAAAATATAAAAAGGATTGGGAGTATAGCTTGGAGGTAGAACGCCCCTGGGTTCAATCCTCAGTACCAAAAAGGAAGAAAGAAAAAGAAAAAAAAAAGAAAGAAAGAAAATAGAAAATGCAGGTAGTGTAGGGGATGATGCATTTCCATGTAATTTCCACAATTTTCAGGTAGTTAGAGATGACTGGATAAGGGTAGATTAGGACTGTCCTGAAGCAGGGATACCCTAAGGCGAATCCCCTCCCCCAGGGCTCACTTAGACCCCCTCCCCGTGGGAAGGGGCAGAGACAATGCAAAGTCATTAAGGTGTGATGTGGAAAAGACCATTGACCACCCCAAATAAAATATGCATGAGGAGAGAGGCTTCCAGAGGGAATATACGACTCACCACCTAGAAAACTCCAGAAAGGCCGGGTGTGATGGCACACGCTTGTAAACCCAGTACTTGGGAGGCTGAGACCTGAGGATCCGGGTTCCCGGCCAGCCTCAGCTACTTAGTGAGGCTCTGCAACTTCGTGAGGTCTGGTTTTAAAGTAAAGGATAAAAAATAGGGCCGGGGGTGTAGCTCGGAGGTAGAACCCCCCTGGGTTCAATCCCCAGTACGGCAAAAAAAAAAAAAAAAAAGAAAACTCCAGAAAGCAGCCCACTCCAGTCATTTTTCTCTAGAACATACCCCACCACACATTTTTTTTAAAATCACGGCCTCTTTATCTGGTGTCTTCACTTCCCTGAAACCCAGGGGCATTCTACCTCTGAGCTACACCCCCAGCCCTATTTTTTATTCTTTATTTTGAAACAGGGTCTCACTAAGTTGCCAAGAGCCTCACTAAGTAGTTGAGACTGGCTGCGAACCCGGATCCTCCTGTCTCAGCCGCCCAAGTGTGCGCCACCATGCCTGGCTTGAATAAATTTCTTATGTTTCCCCATTCATGCTTTTTGCATTCTTTCCTCACAAAGAATCAAGAACCAAGGACAAGCCGGGTGTAGAACGCCCCTGGGTTCAATCCCCAGTACTGCAAAAAAAAAAAAAAAAAAAAGGGAACCAAGGACAGATTGCCACCCAGTAACACCCTGAGCTCCAAATTTGACATTTACAGAAAGATCCACATGTAGGCCAGGCAAGGACAGCATCTTAAGGAATGGGATGTAGAAAGAGGGTGGAGTTCAGGAATGTGTGGAATTATTGGGCCAATTCCAGTGGACTTCTGGAATCCACTGGGATACTTGCAGGGCTCTCAAATTTCCGGAAGGTTTGGATTGGGGTGATGCTTGTTGCACTGAGGGGACAGAGGACAACCAGTGGCTTCTAATCGGGAGCTCCCACTAGTCCCGGCTGGTTTTCAGTGGTGCTTTCTCTAGCTCTGTGGCCTTGGTGGAGTCACTTAACCTCTTTGGCCTACATTTCTTCACATTCAGGCTAAGTGGTGATTTCAGAGCCTCTTAAGCTTCAAGAGGTCAGGGATCAAAACTGCCTTCTTTACCCTGTGTTCTGGTTGTAGACTATCGTGTCTAGTAACTGTTACCATTAGTAGCAACATTTCACCCAGTACTTATAGATGAAGGAACTGGAGTACACAGCTGCTTATATATATTTTCTGTGTCGCTCAGCCAGTAAGTGGCAGAACTGTGGTTCAGACCCAAGCCATGACACTCTATACACTCTATAAATACATTTTTTAATGAATAGGCTTTATTTTTAGAAACGTTTTATTTTACAGAAAAATTGAGCAGATAGTACAGCGTGATGAATGAGCAAATCAATGAAGTGTTCCTTGACTGAGAGCACCATCGATCCAAGGTACATGGAAGGGAAATGCCTGCTTAGGAGTTCTCTGTGTGCCCCGGACTTTACATAGGTTACTTCACTTGTTTTATTTTTTGTGGTACTGAGGATGGAATCCAGGGGCATTCTACCTCTGAGCCATACCCTCAGCCCTATTTTTAATTTATTTTTTATTTTTTATTTGTTATTTTTGTGGTACCGCAGGTTGAGCCCAGGGGCGTTCTACCTCTGTGCTACACCCCCGGCCCTATTTTTTTTTTTTTTTTTTTTTTTTTTTGCGGTACCGGGGATTGAACGCAGAGGCGTTCTACCTCCGCGCTACGCCCCCGGCCCTATTTTTTATGCCTTATTTTGAAACCGGGTCTCACGAAGTTGCGGAGGGCCTCACTAAGGAGAGAGAGAGAGAGAGAGAGACAGGGAGAGAGAGAGTGAGAGCTGAGGGTGGCCGCGAACCCGGATCCTCCGGTCTCCGCCTCCCAAAGTACTGGGATTACAA
>PVJS01022767.1:0-30226 GCA_004027185.1 Glis glis
GAGGGCCTCACTAAGTAGCTGAGGCTGGCTGCGAACCCGGATCCTCCGGTCTCAGCCTCCCAAGTACTGGGGTTACAGGTGTGCGCCACCACGCCCGGCTGCATTTCTGTGCTTTCTAACAAATTCATAACCTTCCTTTGATGGCAAAAGGACAGAAGAAATGGCAGAGGATCCAGAACACAGTTCCAGCTCTGTCCTTTATTAGTGAGTGACCATGGCGTCTCTAATGTGTTTCCTGGTGCAGAATAGGTGCACAACAAATGTTCTCTCCCTCTCCATCTCATTCTCAGTGCTGCCCCATAGCCACAGGGGTGATATGTGTGTGCTGTGTGTATAGAGAGAGGTATTTAGAGATACACAATGATACACAAGTTACATAGTCTCCTCCACTTTACGTGGCCCTGGGGTGTTAGCTGCAGGCACACACCTGTCCACCCTTAGATCAGGTTCCCAGCCTCAGGGCTGCTGACCTTTGGTCTGGGTAATGGTTTGCTGTGTGTTGCTGTCCTGTGCACTGTAGGCTGTTCAAGCAGCATCCCTGGTCTCTACTCGGTAGATGCCGGTAAGACACCCCCTCAACCCCAGTCATGCCCATCAAAAATGTCTCCAGATGTGGTCAAGTATTCCTGATGGGTGAGGGAGCTAGAAACCACTGATTTCAGGGGTCTGAAAAGAGAGATGGGAAAAGCCTTTCTCTGCTTCTCGTGTGGAGTACACACCAAGAAAGAAACCACCCACACCTCCTGGCTCCTCTGAGGCTGCAGCCACGCCATCACTGCCACCACCATCCTTCCTCACTAGACAGGACAGGACAGAGCACCCAATGCTCTCTATCCCCAGATGGAAGGGACTGGCTGCCATTGTTTCTTTCCAGGGGAACCTGGGTGTCTAACTTCATGTGATCCATACACTTGACAGGGCTCAGGAGAAATCCCTCAGTTAGTACAGGAGACAGCCCAGCGAGGTCTTCTCTGGTCCCCTCACCAATCTCAGCAGGGTCCTCTCAGCAGCCAGGAGCAGGCGAGGGCTCCTGACACTGGTGACCACAGTTTCTCCTTCCAGGATGCTCCCTGAGGTGGTTGCCTAGCAACGGCACAGGCAGCCCCAGGGAGCCTGAACTGTGGACAAAGGGCAGAGGAAACAAAGCCTAGCCTGCTGCCCCGCCTCTGCCCGCCCCTCCAGAGCCAGTAATCAGAGCTCTGGGCTGCAGCCCTGAGAAAGGAAGCTGAGGAGGGGGTGGCCTGAGCCTGCCTTTTCAGCAAGTGCTGCTTGTGGAGGCTAAGTTCATTCATTCGTTCGTTCATTCATTCATTCATTCATTCGTTCGTTCATTCATTTTTCCACTTACCCACTCATTCTATAGATACATTTTGTGCTTTTACAATGTCTTTTTGCCAAGCCATCTGTACATCTCTGGAAATAATTCAATAGGTTGTGGGGATTTTAAAACAATGACCTTGACCTCCAGGAGCTTTTTCTTTTCTCTCTCTCTCTCTCTCTTTTTTTTTACCTGGTTGCGAAAACCATACACTCACGGGAAAGCTAACAAATAATATGAATATCCCAGAAAATACAGTGCATTGGGGAAATCGCCAGGCCCCTGTGATGGAGGAGGCAGAGCACTGGAGGGGGAGCCGTTAGCACCAGTAAGGATCCCATTTTACAGATTCGGAATGTGGAGTTCAGAGAAGTGAAGAACGTGCCCAAATATATTTCCACCGCTGAAGGCAAAGAGGGCTTGATGAATCAGGGACTCGGAACCCTTTTCTCCTTTCACTCCTCCTCGTGCTTCTCCTTGTTACTCCCTAGTCTTAACTCGTGGTTGCCACTCCCTAGCCTTAACTTGTAATCTTCTTCCCATTTGCTCTTGAAAGACCAAAGCGACGCCATGACAGGCTTTAGTTAAGGCTTTAAGTAAAATAGGCCTAAGTATCTGTTTTTCTAGAAATTAAGTTTCTATAGCCCATTGCCCCATACCCTGTAGAAACCATTAAGTGTGCTAAATCTGATCCTGCTCCTAGCAACCCCTAGAAACAGCCAATCGATGTGAAGCACACCTGGGTCTGGAATTTGCAGATAATCAGGTGAGGCCACTCTGAGCAGAGTCAGCAGGCCCCCCACCCATCCTGGACATTCTTGAGACAGGTACTGCGGCCCGACCAATCAGCTTAAATGTCACCATATAGGGTTAATGCTTCCCTAACGATGACCCCTACCTAAGGTGCGAAAATTAAACCAACCAGGAAACACCAACAAGCTTATGTTTTAAACTAACCTATCAATGTAAAGGTGGGTGGGCTGCCTCCTTAAGGGATAAAAGCTTTGTTCTCAGAGAGCAAGGGGCTTCTCTCTGTGACCACTGCGTGGGTGCACGGTAGGGGCCCAAGCTCGAGCTTGAATAAAGGACCCTCATGTACTTTGCATCGGAATCGGCTCCTGGTGGTCTTTGCTGGGATCATGAACTTGGCACATCACTCTGTTTGAAGCCTTAACATAAGAAGGGCCCTGGCTATAGAAGGCCAGGAGAATTGTCATCTCTATCTCCTCCCCAACCCCCCAATTACTAAATTCTCTCCAAAGTATTATATCAGACTTCGTGTCATTTTTGTGCGAGAATACTATTGATCAGGAAGTTGCCTGGCTGCCTGGTGCAGCAACCTTCCGTGGCAGGAACCACGGAATAGTTTTTAGGGAGCTGCCTTAAAGCAGCAACCTTTCGTGGCTGGACTACAGAGCAAGCAGCGTCCACCAGAGCACCCAATAGCTGAGGGTCTGGCTAAGTTGCTGAGCCTGGCCTCGAACCTGTGATCCTCCTGTCTCAGCCTCTCAAGTACTGGGATTACATAGGTGTGTGCCAGAGTACCCGGCTTGTTTTCCCTCCCTCCCTCCCTCCCTCTCTTTCTTTTCTTTTTTTCTTGTGGTACTGGGGATTGAACCCAGGGGCATTCAACCTCTGAACTATACCCCAGCTCTATTTTATTTTTATTTTGAAACAGGGTCTTGCCAGGTTGATGAGAGTCTCACTGTTTGCTGAGGCTGGCCTCGAACCTGCGATCCTCCTGTCTCAGCCTCTCAAGTACTGGGATTACAGGTGTGTGCCAGGGTACCTGGCTTGTTCTCGTCTCCTTCTTTCCTTCCTTCCCTTCTTTCCTTTCTTTTTTTTTTTTTTCTTGTGGTACTGGGGATTGAACCCAGGGGCATTCTACCTCCGAGCTACACCCCAGCCCTATTTTATTTTTATTTTGAAACAGGGTCTTGCTAGGTTGAACCTTACTACTTGCTGAGGCTGTCCTTGAACCTGCAATCCTCCTGTCTCAGCCTCCGGAGTTCTGGAATTACAGGCATGTGCCACCACATCTGGCTCTTCTCCTTTTCTGTCACTGCTCCAAATACTCTGACCAGCCTCTCAGGTTGCAGGCTCCAGCACCTCCTTCAATGCCCTGGTTTTCTACTTTTCTAGAAACATTGCTCTTCTAGGAATCAAGTCTGGAGTGAGCCCTGTACTTGATCTTGGGACTGAGGGACCATTCAGGTCATTTGACGTGCTGTGTCTCCCTAACACCTGCACTCCAAGAACCACAGGGACTCACCAGTTTGAGGCTGGGGAGGGTCGGGTGCAGCGGGGTGTGTGCATATGAGTCCTTTGGCAAAGAAAACAGTCCAGGAAGGGTCTGCGTGGGGACGCTGACCGTAACCTTCCTTTGGACCCTCTTGGCTCTAGGAAGCCGCACAGACGCCTGTACTCGGGCTGTTTCCAGGAGTTGGCCAGAAGAGCAGCCTGCGAGGCGATTGGTGCTGCTCACTCGTTGTGCGTATTTCTCCCTCGAGCTCCGAGCCACCCATTAAGGAAACCATCTGCTGCTCAGGCGAGGGGTATCTGCCCTACTCGCCCTTCCAAAGCCCCCAATACAGGCTCCTGGTTAATTCAGCCCCAAGGAGGGGCGCTGAACTGACATCATTCCGCCAGTGGGGGGCGCTGGCCGCAACACTCCCGTCTCCCGGGGCTGGGCAGCCCAGGCAGGGGGATCCTTTCAAAGTCTGGAAACCAGCTCCCAGGAAAGGTGTGACTGGTGCTGGAGCTTGTCTTTGTTAATCAGGGAGCAAACACATTTTAATTAAGTCGCAAAGATAAAAATCTTTGGTTCCCTCTTGAAATCAAGTAGAAAGTATGCCAGGGAGGCATATTTACACAGGAAGAAAATGGAGATAAGAAGCAGCTTCTAGTTTGGAATATCTGTGGAGGCAGTTGGTGGGGGAGAGGAAGGAGAGAGGTGATTCTGAAGTTTCCTACTATGTTCTCTGCAAAGAAAATATTATGTCTATCTATATCTATCTATCTATTTATCTATCTATCTAATTTATATATTTTTTTGGTACTGGGGATTGAACCCAGAGCCATTCTATCTTCAAGCTAGCTACACCCTCAGCCCTTTTTAAAAATTGAAATTTTTTTGGCCGGGTGTGCTGGCACACGCTTGTAATCCCAGTACTTGGGAGACTGAGACAGGAGGATTGCAGGTTTGAAACAAGCCTCAGCAATTTAGTGAGGCCCTCTGCAACTTAGTGAGACCCTGTTTCAAAATTAAAAGTAAAATAGGGCTGGGAGTGTAGCTCAGAGGTAGAATGGCAGTGGGTTCAATCCCAAGTACCAGAAAAAAATTAATTTAATTTTTAGTTTTTTATTTTTCTGGGAGTGAGAATTGAACCTAGGAGCATTCTGCCTCTGAGCTACACCCCCAGCCCTTTTTATTTTTTATTTGGAAACAGGGTTTTGCTAAATTGCTGAGGGTCTTGCTAAGTTGCTGAGGCTGACCTTGAACCTCTGATCCTCCTCTCTTAACCTCCCACATACTGAGACTACAGGCCATGCCTGACACGTTAATTCTTTTGGAAAGACACTGGGCTGTTGTATAGCTGGGTCATGTGGTGGTTGGTTCCATTCCTATCTTATACACTGTTGGTGGGATTGTAAATTAGTACAACCACTATGGAGATTACTATGGAGTTTCCTCAAAAGACTAGGAATGCCAGGTGTGGTGGCGCAAGCCTGTAATCCCAGTCCTTAGGAGGCTGAGACAGGAGGTTCACAGGTTTGAGGACAGCCTCAGGAAGTAGTGAGATTCTCATCAACCCTGTTTCACATAATAAATAAATAAATAAATAAATAAATAAATAAATAAAAATAGGGCTGAGGGTGTAGCTCAGAGGTATAATGCCCCTGGGTTCAATCCCTAGTGCCAAAAGCAAAAACAAAAACAACCCCCACCCACCCCAATTGGAACCCAAAGACCAGTTCTTAGAGTCTCTTCAGGGCAACCTTACAGAAGAGACTGTCACTCTGCACGAGGCTGTCATCTTAGGGGACAGTATTGGGTGGGCTTGGTTAGGGCAGTTGCCAATGTCTCTGGCTATCTGCTGGGCAAAGTCCTGGAGAGTTCCTCAGGCATTGCCTACCCTGCTGTTCACCCTTGATCTCATTTTTCCACCTACTCAGCTTCCCCCACAGCCAGACCTACATCTCCTAGTTCCCAGCTCAGGTAAGACACCATCACCCTCCTGAAAACAAGGAGCCCCCCCAAAGGGTTTCTCCTCTCTGGTCTTATTCACCATGTTCATGTCCATCCCCCCAGCAGTAGATGATCTCTGGACATTGCAAGTCGGATCATACCTGTCCCCACCTGTCTCTGTCAACATTCTCACTGCTCTAATCCAAAACAACTGACCACACAACTTAGAGAAAGAAAGATTTATTTGCTCACAGTTTTTTGGAGATCTCAAGGGTTTTGCCCATGTGAGACTGGGTCTGCAGAGCTCAAGGTATGGTGGCAGGAAGCAGAGAAAGGAGAGGACAAGGGCTCTGTTGGAAGCAACAGAGCAAGCAAGCAAGGGGATTCAAAGACAAAAGCATAGTCCCTAAGGCCATATCCCACCTGCCTAGGTTACCACCCAGTAAATCCATGATGATGGATTTATCCACTAATGTGATTACAACCCTCACGACTTAATTACATCAACTCTGAACATTAATACATGAGCTATTCAGAAGACATTCTATATCTAACCATAACACCACCTCTCTTTTGTTTTTGTTTTTGTTTTGTTTTGTTATGTGTGTTGGGGGGTTACTGGAGATTGAATCCAGGGCACTCTACCTCTGAGCTACATTCCCAGCCCTATTATTTTCCATTTTGAAACTGAATCTTGCTAAATTACTGCAAACTGGCCTCTAACCTGCGATCTTCCTGTCTCAGCCTCCCAAGTACTGGGATTATAGGTGTATGTCACTGTGCCGGGCTGAGAAAATGCAACTTGAAACTGAAAGCCTTGTGCTAAATTTCCTCAGACCTCCACTCCCCAAGCCAGTTCTCTCTCCCAGGCCTGTCACTCCCAAATTTCTGGGAAATTGACAAATCTTCATCATCATCTTCAAGTTACTGGAAATTAGTCACTTAGGAAAATTGCCCTTTATGCTGTTAATTAGCCCACTAATACATGTATTTTTAGAATAGATTGAGCAAAGGGAGATCAGAACCCTATAATACAGTGTACTTTCCCAGAAACCTGTGATACTGGGAACTTTCCCAATGTTGTCTATTGATCAGATAATGGAAAAACATCAACCTAAGGATCCTGAGGATGGCCAGACCACCATAAACCATCTGTGACCACCAGACCAAAGTCCCCTCACTTGCTTTCCCAAACCCACCCTCACCAATTCCCTTCAAGGAAGAGTCTAAGAATCCCCAAAGCACTTCCCACTCTCGAGATACCCCTCATTCTCTCTTGAATGTGTAACTCCCTGCTTTGCTCAACAAGTCTCTGTGCTTAATACCTGATGCATGTTGAGCTTCTTTTCTACCATATAGGTCAAGGACCCTGTTGTCCTGAGTTGAAGTCCCCCTCTTGGGGACCTCCTGAATCCCCCCTCCAGTGACATTTGGAGGTGATGAATCTGTAAGTTGCGGAGGGCCTCACTTATAAATGTGCACCACCATGCCCAGCCCCAAACGACTCTTATGCACACAAACATTAATAGTTGAGCCGGGGCCGGGCGTGGTGGCGCACGCTTGTAATCCCAGTACTTTGGGAGGCGGAGACTGAAGGATCCGGGTTCGCGGCCAGCCTCAGCTCTCTCTCTCTCTCTCTCTTTCTCTCTCTCTCCCTACCTAGTGAGGCCCTCCGCAACTTCGTGAGACCCAGTTTCAAAATAAAGTATAAAAAAATAGGGCCGGAGGTGTAGCGCGGAGGTAGAATGCCCCTGGGTTCAATCCCCGGTACCGCAAAAAAAAAAAAAAAAGTTGAGCGGGGCGTGGTGGTGCACGCTTGTAATCCCAGTACTTGGGAGGCTGAGACCAGAGGATCACAGGTTCGCGGCTAGCCTCAGCTACTTAGTGAGGCCCTCCGCAACTTAGTGAGACCCTGTTTCAAGATAAAGAATAAAAAATAGGACTGGGGGTGTAGTCTGAAGGTAGAATGCCCCTGGGTTCAATCCCCAGTACCGCAAAAAAAAAACACAAAAATAAAAAAATAAGGCTGGGGGTGTAGCTCAGAGGTAGAATGCTCCTGGATTCAATCTCCAGTACCACAAAAAAACAAAACAAAACAAAACAAAAAAACCCAAAATACCACCACCACCAACAACAACAACAACAAAAACCCCAAACATTAATAGTTGAGCCTGACTGGTCTTGAGACTTATCAGCTCCTCCAGGCCGTAGGCTGTGCCATTTGTTCATGCATACTCTGCTTTAATAGCTGTCTAGCATCTCACCCATCCTAGGTTTGTGGAATCCCCTGTCATACCTCGCAATGGGAGATGAAACCTATTTCCACTCATAAGCTGAAAGGTCCAGGTACTGCTTTCCCAGGCTCCTGGCTCTGGGCATGGGCATGTGACCTTGGGTCAGTCAACCAGTTTCACCCACCTAGGACTTTTTTTTTTGTGGTACTGGAGATTGAACCCAGAGGCATTCTACCTGCCGGGAGTGGTGGCACACATCTAGGAGGCTGAGAGAGGAAGAGCACAGGTTCAAAGCCGGTCTCAGCAACTTAGTGAGGCCCTGTTTCACCTAGGAATCAAAATCAGGAGTTAGTGACAAAAAACAGCAGAAGCGGGGTGTGCTGGCACACGCCTATAATTCCAGTACTTGGGAGGCCAAGACAGGAGAATTGCAGGTTCGAAGCCAGCCTTGGTGACTTAGTGAGACCCTCAGCAACTTAGTGAGACCCTGTTTCAAAATAAGGGCTGGGGTGTAACTTAGAGGTAGGGTAGAACATCCCTGGGTTCAACCCTCCCCCCGTACCAAAAAAAATAAAAACAAAATTCAGCCACAGAGCTGGGGGAGTGCATTGGCGGTGGCATCCACAGGACAGTGGGTGGAGAAAGGTTCATGACTCTGGTTTAGCCTCACTGCCAGCTGCTTGTTTTCAGAATCAAGCTCCCCGTGTTTATGGCCATTCAGGGCCCTACTCAATACCCTCCCAATTAATTACTTTTCTCCTTAAACCTATCAGAGTTGACTTCCTTTGCCACTTGCGAGTACAAACCCTCCCAAATACACCAGCACTTTGCAAAGAATAGAGATTTGCTGACACAGTGGTTGGATCACTTGGAGACTCAACACAGCTTCCAGCTTTCATCTGAATCACCTTTAAGCCCACCCTTACCCCTCACCCCGTCCCACACACCTAGCAGCCAGCTCTTGACCTTGGCCATCTTTGCAGCCAGAGACCTGATACGGGTAGAGACAGGGCTGGCATTTCTTCCTTAGGGAGACAGATGGTCCCTGCTGGCCATCCTCAGAGGTGGCCTGGGACAGGGAGGCAGGCAGGTGGGGTGGGGGAGTGCGGCTCTCACTGGAACAGGACAGATGGATGCAGGCTTTCAAGATCCTCATCAGTGCACAGAAAATAGCAATTAGAATGTCCTCTGGCTTTGGCTGGCTAACGAAGTGTGTCCCATTGTGCACAGGGATCTCCCTCCCTCCCTCCCTCCCTCCCTCCCTTCCTTCCTCCCTCCCTCCCTCCCTCCCTCCCTCCCTCCTTCCGGGGATTGAACCCAGGCGTGCTCTACCTCTGAACTACGCTCCCAGCCCTTTTTATTTGGAAACAGGGTCTTGCTAAATTTCTGAGGCTGGCCTTGAACCTGCAGTCCTCCTGTCTCAGCCTCCCAAGTACTGGAATCACAGGTGTGTGGCACTGTGCCCGGCTCTGGGGGCAGGGAGCTTGTGGAGAAAACACATTTTCTTCTCATTGCTGATCAGCTTTCTACTTCTAAAGGCCCCAAGCTAACCAAATGAGTCTAGTGAAGGAGATTTAGGGATCCATCAAAAAGAGAGAGCCAATACACCCAGGGGAAGCCTTTGAGGCCCCTCCTTGTTGTTTGGGCGCTGGTGAGGATGGGGGGGTGGTAACAGGCCAATAATGTGAATAACAAGCATGGTGGTGCACACCTGTAGTCCCAGTACTTAGTAGGCTGAGACAGGAGGATCGCAGGTTCAAGGACAACCTCAGCAACTTAGTGAGACCCTCAGTGACTTAGTGAGACCCTTTTTTGAAATAAAAAATAAAAAGGTCTAGGAGTGTAGCTTGGAGGTAGAATGCCCCAGGGTACAATCCCTAGTACCAAACCAAAATACAAACAAACAAATAAAAAGCAATGTGAATATAAGATCTAACCTTTTCAGTCAGACAGGAAAATGTAATGAAGTTAGCTCACTTCCTTATATAATATACCAAATTAAATTTCAGATGGATTAAGGAATTTAAGGCTTAAAAAGACTCAAAGAAACTGGATATGTTGGCTCATGCCTGTAATACCAGTACTTGGGAGACTGACACAAGAGGGTCACAGGTTCAAGGACATCTTCAGCAATGTAGCAAGACTCTCAGCAACCTAGTAGAGACCCTGTTTCAAAATAAAAAAATATAAAGGGCTGGGGTATAGCTCAGAGGTAGAATGCCCCTGCATTTGGATCCCTAGTACCAAAACAAAACAAAACAAACCCCAAACAACAAACAATGTGAATAACAGTAACTCCCCATGGGGTCTGGCAGGACAGGGAAGGCAGCCTTCAGTGGAGTCTTGAGCAGAGTCTAGGAAAGGGACTATTTACCAAGGTGTGCTGGGCACGATTAGGGGAAACCTGGCCAGAGAGTTGGTGACACACCAGAGCTAACAGAAGTCAGGAGCCGATCCCCACCACGTCCAGGCTGAGGGCCAGGGAGCTGCAGCTGAACCTGGGATCTTGAGAGGATGTTGCCTGATAGGGACTGTGGCCTTCAGTGGAGGGTCACAGCATGGCGGCCGGCAGGAGGAGGGAATATGCTGGCTTTCTCCTTTCCTTCTATGTCCCATCTGTGCTTCTCATTGGCTACGCCCAACTGGAAGCCCGAGGGACAGGAACTTGAGGTGGCCTATAAAAGCCAACCTTCTGATGAGCGGGGCCGAGAAGAGAGGTGTTCTGGTTGGGGTTTGGAAAGTCCCCTCAAAACTCATGTGTTGAAAGCATGTCCCCAGGACAGCCGGGTTCAGAGCTGCGGCATGGCTGGAGGTGGGCCCCTGGTGGCCTGGCCTTCGGGACTGTATCTGTCCCTTGCCCCCTCCTCTCGCTCTCTCTGCTTCTGGTTGCTGTGATGTGAGAGCAGAGTCCCTCTGCCATGCCTTGTGCTACAGTTTCTGCCCCAGAGCTGACCAACTATGGACTGAACCTGAGAAACCATAAGCTGGAATAAACCTTTCCTCCTCTAAGTTGTGCTTGTCAGGTATTTTTTTTCACAGGGACGGAGAGTGGATCAGCAGGGCCAAATAGGGAAAACCCAGTACAAGAACATAACATTTCTTCTGAGCTATTATGAGCACAGTGTGCATAGTAGCTCATGTAATTCTTGGAAGGAGCTTAGGTGCTAATGTTATACCCATTTTACAGATTTTGGAAAGTGAGGCATCCATCGAGAGGTTAAATAACTCATCCAGTGTAAGCGTGAGAGTAGCTGCAGTTCAAACCCAGGCAGGCTGGACCAGAGTCTGCTCTTATTCACTATACTGTGCTACCCAATAAGGTGCTCATGAGCTACACATGGCTTTTTTTTTTTTTTTTGGCACTGGGGATTGAACCCAGAGTGACTCTACCTCTGAGCTACACCCCAACCCGATTTTATTTCTTATTTGGAAACAGGGTCTCACTAAGTTGCGGAGGTCCTTGCTAAGTTGCCAAGACTGGTTTTGAACCTGCGATCCTCCTGTCTCAGCCTCCCAGGTACTGGGATTACAAGTGTGCGCAACCACATTCAGCTTACACATGGATATTTAAAGATAAACTAGTTAAAATTAGGTAACATGAACAATCCACCAGGTCCCATGCATCTTACTTCAAGTTCCCAAGCCACATGTGGCTAGTGGCTGCCATATTGGGCAGTGCAGATGGAGAACCCATTCATGCTCCCAGGGAGGGCATAACTTATTTTTTTTAAGAGTGAGCCACAAGTCAATTTATTGGCATCACTAATTAAAAACATGAAACACTTCATGAATTTGCATGTCATCTTTGTGCAGGAGCCACGCTAATCTTCTCTCTATCCTGCCAATTTTAGTATATGTGCTGCCGAAGCCAGCACCAGACAGTTTTGTTTGGCAGCTTCGCCCTGGACCCTTGACCTGGATCCTTCCACGCCCTAATTCCCTGCAGTAGCAGTGTTGTTGCTGGGGTGGAGAGGACCGGGGTCAGACTGATTGAGAGATCCTTTTTTTTTTTTTTTTTTTTGCGCAGTACCAGGGATTGAACCTAGGGGCGTTCTACCTCAGAGCTACACCCCTGGCCCTATTTTTTATCCTTTATTTTGAAACAGAGTCTCACTAAGTTGCAGTGGGCCTAAGTAGCTGAGGCTGGCCGCGAACCCGGATCCTCCGGTCTCAGCCTCCCAAGTACTGGGATTACAAGCGTGCACCACCACGCCCGGCTGATTGCGAGATTCTTAAGACATCTCATTTTCCTCTCCATGGCTACCAGATGAAGTAGCCTCAGGAGCAGCCCAAGAGAGAGAAATCTGACATTGTTTTATATAGGCCATGGATGGCCTTTCTCACATCTTAAAGTTCCTTTTCTTTTCTGCCCTTTCCTGTCACGATGTCATGAACTCCCACGATGAGTAGAAGCATTTCTATCAAGAGGCAGGGGAAGTGGCGGCACCTGCAGCACTCTCATCGCTGCCCCGTTTTGGAGCCATGCGTCCTCAGGGGTTACGAGATGCCAGCATCCTGTGATATACAGCATCCTTCCATTGGCTCCCATGAGCATGTTCCCAGGTGGGTTTAAGTGATCTGCAAATATATCGTATTGACACCAATGCACCATCTCCTAAGTGTGCCACATTAGAGGACAAGATGAGTGCTGCAGATGATATAAATCCTACCCATCAAATGGACTAGAGGTGAAGTCTTGTTCTGTGTCGACAGTAGGAAAACGGCAAAAAGGAGTGCGGGTCAGTATCCGAGGACCTTCCCCACAAACACAGAGACGCAGAGGCCTAGAAATCAAGAAAGGCCTTTTCTGGGGGAGGAAGCAAACGTGTTCTCTGAACCACCTATAATTCTACCTCCCAGAAGAAATGAGTAGTTGTTTGTACATATACATTCTCTTTTGCACACAATCCGTGTGTGCATGGCCATGTATAGGATCACGCTGTCTGTAAACTCTGTGCAGTGCATCTGTGAATGTTTTTGCATTTCATTTTATTGCAAGTCATAATTTTAGATAACCTTCATTCTTGTTTTTTTCTTTGTGTTTGTTTTTTGTTTTGTTTGTGGTACTGGGGATTGAATCCAGGGGCATTCTACCTCTGAGCTACACCCTCCACCCCTTTTTATTTTTATTTTGAAACAGAGTCTCACTAAGTTGCTGAGGGTCTTGCTAAGTTGTTGAGGCTGGCCTCAAACCTGTGATCCTCCTGTCTCAGCCTCCCAAGTGCTGGGATTACAGGCATGCACCACTATGCCTGGCTTCTTTGAGTCTTTTTAAACCTTAAATTCCTTACCATCTGAAATTTAATTTGGTATATTCTATAAGAAGTGAACTAACTTTATTACATTTTCTTGTCTGACTGCAAAGGCTTGAACTTACAGAATAGCATTAAAATTTAGCATGGTGGTTCTCAACCATGGATAACTTCATCCCCTTCCCATGAGACACTGTGCACTGTGTGGAGATATTTTTGGTTCTTACAAATAGTAGCGAGGCAGGAAGTGTGTGTGCAACTCTGGCATCTAATAGCCAGAGACCAGGATGCTGCTAAATATTCTATAATGCTAAAGATAGTTCCCCACAGCCAGTAATTGTGTGGATCAAAATGTCAATATTGCAGCGTCTGAGAAAACTTGTGTTAAACATTATTAGAGTTACCAAGTCTGGCTTGCCTCCTGTGCTCCCCCTCCCCCTCCCATTGCAAACCAGAGTGCCCCCTTTAACTGCTCTGTGATGGTCCTTCCGGAGCACCTCTGGGAATTCCCAGCCTATCACAGACAGTGATGCATATTTCGCTGTAAAGAATATGTAAGCCGGGCATGGTGGCGCACGCTTGTAATCCCAGACTTGGGAGGCTGAGACCGGAGGATCCGGGTTCGCGGCCAGCCTCAGCTACTTAGTGAGGCCCTCCGCAACTTAGTGAGACCCTGTTTCAAAGTAAAGAATAAAAAATAGGACTGGGGGGTGTAGCTCGGAGGTAGAATGCCCCTGGGTTCAATCCCTGGTACCGCAAAAAGAAAAAAAAATAGCAGCAAGCAAAGGCAGAATAAAAAATAGGACTGGGGGGGGGTATAGCTCAGAGGTAGAATACCCAGTACCACACACACACACACAAAAAAAAGTCGCTGAATTACCATATAACCTGTGCCTGGATGACCTTGGATGTCATAAAGCACACATCAGACTTTATACGTACAGCTGGCCTTCCGTATCCATGCGTTCCGCATCTGTGGATCTAACCCACTGCAGGTTGGAAATATTCAAGCAGCAACATGTCTGTACTGAACATGTGTAGACAGTTTCCCCTCGTGATCATTCATTTCCTGAACAATACAGGATAGCCACCATTTGCATAGCATTTGCATTTTAGTAGACATCATAAGTAATTTAGAGATGCTGTAAAGCATTTGGGAGGATGCGCGTAGGTTATTTGCAAATGCCACCACATTGTATAGAAGGGAATAGAGCATCCATGGATATTGGTTTTTGCAAAAGTCCTGGAACCCATCTCCCATGGATACTGGGGGAGGACTGTCAATACTTAGCTCAGTACCTGAAACATGGTGCTTATGATGCATCTCCATGGAGTCCCAGTGTCATGCAACTAACGCTGCTGCTGTTTTCCTACTCTTTTTTCTCTTTTCTTTTCTTTTTTTTTTAATGATACTAAGGATTGAACTCAGGGGCATTCTACCTCTGAGCTACACCCCTGGCCCTATTTTTTATTTTTATTTTGAAACAGAGTCTCGCTAGGCGATGAGAAACTCACTATTGCTGAAGCTAGCCTCGAACCTGCGAGCCTCCTGTCTCAGCCTCCCAAGTACTGGGATTACAAGTGTGCACCACCACGCCCGGCTTTCCTGGTCATTTTTTGAGAAAGAGGCATGGAAGCAACCCGGAGTCTTATGTACTGTTGCTTTGGTAAAGCCCTCAGTAGCCCAGAAACCAAGAGAGGAGCCTAGCAACCAACACCTGGCCAGGGATTTGCATCAATTCCTTTTCAGACATCTACCATGAACCTGCGAGAGAATCAATCTTATCACCCCATTTCACAGATGAGGAAACTGGGGCCCAAAGTGTTTAACACCTCGCCAGAGGTCACACAGCTACTAATTGTGTAGTGGGGCCTACTTCTGATCCTGGTGAATGATGGCCCATTTCAAAGCTGATATTTTCCCTCCTCCCTTCTTTTGTTCCTCCCGTCTCTTGTCTCCTTCTCTCCCTGTTAACCAATAACATGCTTGGTCAGTTTGCTGACCAAAGGAATGAAGACCTGGTGCCTGTGGGTCTGAGAAAGAACCAACTCAAGGATGAACTGGACATGAATTGGGTCCCTTCTGACCAGCACACCAGAGTGACCCTGAAGGGCTCTCCCTTTTTTCTTCTTCTTTTTTTGTGGTACTGGGGATTGAAACCCAGGGGCATTCTACCTCTGAGCTATACCCCCAGCCCTTTTTATTTTATTATTTTATTATTTATTTATTTATTTTTGCAGAACTGGGGATTGAACCCAGGGGCATTCTACCTCCAAGCTACACCCCCAGCCCTATTTTTAATTCTTTATTTTGAAACAGGGTCTCACTAAGTTGCGGAGGGCCTCACTAGGTAGCTGAGGCTGTCTGCGAACCTGGATCCTCCTATCTCAGCCTCCCAAGTACTGGGATTACAAGCGGGCGCCACCACCCCTGGCCTCCCTTTTTATTTTTTATTTTGAGACAGGGTCTTGCTAGGTTGCTGAGAATCTCACTACTTGCTGAGGCTGGCCTTGAACCTGTGATCCTCCTGTCTCGTCCTCTCAAGTACTTGGATTCCAGATGTGAGCCACCACGCCGGGCTAAGCGCTAACACTTAAAAGGGACTTGATTCCTCTGTTTGGGGAGAATTGGTTCTTGTTCCTGAACACTTATGTTTACTGGTTTTTCCAATTTGCTAGCAAATCAATACAATTTAGTTTTTCCTCCTTCCCAAAGGCTTGTCCCAATTATTTGATTTGGCAAACTGGGGCAAGTACCGGGATTCGGTTTCAGTTGTTACAGCTGGGATTCTAGAACCCTCCATTCCACCACGAAGTCATGCTGCCTTCCCACCCCACCCAGCCCCTTCCTCCCCACAGCTCAGCTGAAAACCCCCCCACCCCCTGCCACACCGACCCCCGAGGCTCCTCCGGTCCCCCTGAAGCCTCTCCTTTGGGCAGCACAAGGTGGGTGCTAGGGAAAAGGGGGTGGCGTTCCATCTGTGACCCATGTTCAAAGCAGCTGAAAGGCTGGGCTCGGTGGTGCATGCCTGTGAGCAAGAGGATCACAGGTTCGAGGCCAGGCTCAGCAACATAGCGAAACTCTCAGCAATCTAGAGAGACCCTGTTTCCAAATAAAAAATAAAAAGGGCTGGGGTATAGCTCGGAGGTAGAATGCCCCTGGGTTCAATCACCAATAACACACACACACACACACACACACACACACACACACACACACACTACAGCTGCCAACAGAAGCAGCTCTGTGATCAACTGTCATCATCCCCAAAGCATATGTCATGTCCCAGCATCCCGGGAATTGTCCCCAAGGAGCTCAGATGGCAGCCTGGCTGGGCCTGTGATCTGGAGAGATGTACTTAACTTCATGCCTTGGCTGGCTCCGGGAGGAGATTCGATTACAGAGAATGCAGCTGAGTCCTGCAGGGCCTGCCTGGTGAGCACCTGCTGGAAATGCAGCCATCTAAGAAACAGGCAGCCGGGCGTGGTGGCGCACGCTTGTCATCCCAGTACTTGGGAGGCTGAGACAGGAGGATCACAGGTTAGCGGCCAGCCTCAGCTACTTAGTGAGGCCCTCTGCAACTTAGTGAGACCCTGTTTCCAAATAAAGAATAAAAAATAGGGCTGGGGGTGTAGCTCAGAGGTAGAATGCCCCTGGGTTCAACCCCCAGTTCCGCAAAAAAAAATAAAATAAAATAAAAAACAGGCAGGCCACCTGGGCCACGACCTCATTACCCGCATCTTCTTAGCTCAGCTGTGGGGCCTCCTGGAAGAGGGAGCTCCTGCTCCTGCGCGACTGCATCTGGGTGAGCTTAGCCATGGCATGGGTGTGGCCGGGACGTGGAGTGGGGCAGAAGTGCTCAGGACTGGAGCTAGAGAGGGCCAGAGACACAGTCTCATGCCCTGGTGGTGCCACCTCCTACTCTGTAGGAGTTCTACCAACAGCACCTTTCCCGGGGCTGTACTTGGCCACCTCTGGCCTCTGATGCAAGGCACTGTACACACATACAGTTCTCTGCCTTCCATAGTCACAGGCTAAGGAAATGGAGGCTCAGAGTAGTCAAGTAGCTTTCTCAAAGACACACAGCCTCAGAAACTGGATGTGAGCCCTGTTGAGCTAACCCCAGAGTCTATAATTTTGGACAAGCTTGGGAGGTACCTTCTCTGCCCTCTCAAATCCTCACACTTCCTCCTCTCCTTTTCTTTCTCTTTTTCTTTTCTTTTCTTCCCTTTTCTGGTACAGGGGCTTGACCCCAGGGGCATTCTATCTCCCAGCCCCTTTTTTATTTTTTGTTTTGAAACAGGGTTTCACTAGGTTGATGAGAGTCTGACTACTTGCTAAGGCTGTCCTCAAACATGTGATCCTCCTGTCTCAGCCTCCCAAGTACTGGAATCACAGTGTGCACCGCCACGCCTGGCTTATCCTTAGCTCATCTTGTTTTTTCCCTTAGTATGAATCACTAGCTGGAGTGTGTATGTGTATATTTTTACCTTGTTGTTTTCTGCCTCTCCATCCAACTAGAATGGAGCCTCCATGATTTTATGTGTTTGGTCTACTGCTATGTACCCAGTGCCTGGCACATAGTAGGTATTCAATAAATATTTGTTAGCCGGGCATGGTAGCGCACGCTTGTAATTCCAGTACTGGGGAGGCTGAGACCGGAGGATCCAGGTTCACGGCCAGCCTCAGCTACTTAGTGAGGCCCTCCGCAACTTAGTGAGACCCTGTTTCCAAATAAGGAATAAAAAATAGGGCTGGGGGTGTAGCTCGGAGGTAGAATGCCCCTGGGTTCAACCCCCAGTACTGCACTAAATAAATAAATAAATAAATATTTGTTGAATGAACGAATGCTCTGTACTCATGCCCAGGGGACCTGAAGTCCAGGTGGAGGTGCTGTATGGAAGTGACCCTGAACTTGAACCCCAGTACCACTGGCTCCAGTGCAGGTCTGGGGAGGGCGGCATGTGTTTCGCTCTGCCCTTGACTCTAGTCCAGTCTTTGCCAAGAAAATGTGGTGTGACCCGCACCCATGAAACTTGAAGTTCAGGAACCTAGCTGCTCCCGTGTTCTGTGTGGATGGCTCTGCCCAGGCAGCACGGGCTGGCTGATGCAGTGGGTATAGATAGATTAGGTTTGGGTATGGATTCTTTAGAAAAGAGGGAGAGTAGTGGGGTGTGGGGGCACATGCCTGTAATCCCAGGACTTGGGAGACTAAGACAGGAGGATCACAGGTTTGAAGCCAGCCTCAGCAACTTAGTGAGACCCTTGGCAATTTGGTGAGACCCTGTTTCAAAATAAAAAAGTTTAAAGGGCTGGGGGGTGTAGCTCAGAGGTAGAACACCCTGGGTTCAATCCCAATTCCAAAAAAAGAAAAGAAAAGAGAGTCCTAGTCCATTTCTGGATCGACTTTTCAGCAGAATGTGTCCCTTATAAATTGAGAAGTTGTCAGAGCGGGGTGTGATGGCACACACCTGTAATCCCAGTACTTGGGAGGCTGAGATAGGAGGATCACAGGCTCGAGGACAGCCTCAGCAAGTAGTGAGACTCTCATCAACTTAGCAAGACTCTGTTTCCAAATAAGAAATAAAATTGGGCTGGGGATATAGTTTGAAGGTAGAATGACTCTGGGTTCAATCCCCAGAACCACAATAAATAAATAAATAAGATGGGCGTGGTGGCACACACTTGTAATCCCAGTACTTGTGAGGCTGAGACCAGAGGATCCGGGTTCACGACCAGCCTCAGCTACTTAGTGAGGCCCTCCGCAACTTCGTGAGATCCTGTTTCAAAATAAAGAATAAAAAATAAAATAGGGCCGGGGGTGTAGCTCAGAGGTAGAATGCCCCTGGGTTCAATCCCCAGTACTGCAAAAATATAAATAAATAAATAAATAAATACATTGAGAAGTTGTCAGGTGCGTGTGTCTGTGTCCTTGCGTCTGTGTGTATCTGTGCGTCCATGTGTGTGTATGTCCGTGTGTATCTCTGTGTCTGTGTGTGTTGAGAACATGTGGACCTCAGGGACAGTTCAGGTTCTTCCTTTGTGACATCCGAGGCAGTCACTGGTGTGCATGGTGTTTTAGCGGCCATATAGCTTTCTGAGACATAAGCCTATTTGCTATCTATCCTTCTGTTTCCTTTCTCCAGCACTCATTTCCAACCCGAGGGGCACCTTAGTCCCAGTGGAGACTGTCAGGGTGAGCTCGATAGCTCCGTGGAGAGTCTTAAGGAGTTCCCTGGTCTGGGAAGGGGAAACTCACCTCAGGGTCCCCGGGGTCCTTGGGTCTGTGTAGAAAAGAATTTCAACACACACCAGTCAGAGAAAAAGACAAAGGTTTAATTCAAGGAAAAGGGAAACACATTCAGGGAAACGCGGGCCACCTCAAGATGTGAGAGCAGCAGCCCCGGATTCTTACAGTCCCTTTTATAGGCACTGGAGATGGGGAGGGGGTTGGTTAGAGGTACTTGGTGGGAAAATGCCTCCTTTCTTTGAAGTTTTTCTGCGGGCAGAAGATGTGGATTCCTTAGGGACAGGTCTTCCAGGAGCAGAGATGAGTGGAGGCGAGGAGTCTGATGGCCAGGGGGTGGCCAGCTGAGTGTAACAACAGGTGTGATCTTTTGGAGTTCTGGTGGAAGGTGAAGTTCTTTCTCTTCCAAAATTAATGTCCTCAGGAATTTCGGATGTAAAGCTAGCCCATTGTGTTTTTAAAGATATGGGTCTTGCTTCTTTTTGGCATGTCCTAGGCAAGCCTGCAAGGCAAGCTCAGGACTTTAGATTACTCCTTCCCTTCCTGTCTTGTCACCTTTCTACCTAAAATTTTATTTCTTCTATTCTACCTTATCAGAGACTTCAGAAGCTGCAGGTGTGCAGGAATTTCTAAGCCGGGTAAATCCGAGTCTGCAGGAGGGACCGGGGCTCCAGTGCGTCTCTGCAGCCCACTGCAGCCAGGGCTGTCCTTCCCACTTTAATCTCCTGTGAGGGGTGCACAAGACACTCTTGCAGGGATGAGGGAAAGTGGTGCTGAGCTGGGAGTCTGGAGGTGTTGGTATTGGCGCTGTCATTAAACCGTCTCTGAACCCAGGGGCATTCTACTTCCAAGCTACACCTCTATTTTATTTTTTTATTTTGAAATAGGGTCTAAGTTGCTGATGCTGGCCTTAAACCTGTGATCCTCCTATCTTAGCCTCTCAAGCACTGGGATTACTGTCATGACTGACCACCTGGTGTGTGTGAGCCGTTTTTAAAGACTAAAGAAATGAGGCCGGAGGTGGGTGTACAATTACAGGAAGATTGTAGTGAAAGAAACACTGAGTGCTGGGCATTGCTACTCTGATCCAACTCTGCAAAACCAGCCAGCCAGTAACACCCGTGCTTGTATGTCCAGGATCTGACACTAGGTGGCGCCCCACCCAGGGCATGGACACCTAAGGGACCATTTGATGATTTTCTGCCACCTTTGATTAAAATATAATTATTTACCGAAAGAATTGTCTGTTAAGGTTAGAGTTGAAACGCCCTTCTCACCCTGCCTCTGCACAGTCAGGTGGTGAATTCCATTCTGTCCGCGGGCCCTTCCTGCCTCCCTCTTCTCTTGACACTTAGGCCTTATTACAAATTGCCCTTATTCCTGGACCTGCACAGATTTCAGTGCAACACCAAAAAGCTTGGTGCCTGGCAGCGAGCCAAGGAGGAGGCCTGTTTGGCTCCTCTGTAGACTTAATTAGCTCTTGAGCGGTCCTTTCTGTCAATCCAGCCTCCTGCCGTCCTCCCTCCCCTTGCGTTGAAGGGGAGAATCGTCTTTTCTGTTCCCAGGGGCCGTTCTTTGCCGGTCACTTTAGCTTCCTTTCCTTTCTGTGATCAGGAGAGAGAGATGTAGATGTCATGGAGGGTAATGGCAAAAAGCCGACTGCAACTTTTTCTTTCTGCAATTAAGGAAACAGACTTTGGCAGTTAAGCTAAATCGCTCTCCGTGTGTGTGTGTGTGTGTGTGTGTGTGTGTGTGTGTGTGTGTCTGGGATTGAACTCAGGGGCATTCTACTTCTGAGCTACACCCCCAGCCCTATTTTATTTTTATTTTGAGACAGGAACTCACTAAATTGCCCATGCTGGCCTTGAACCTGTGATCCTCCTGTCTCAGCCTCCCAAGTACTGGGATTATAGGCCTGTGCCACTGTTTTTACCTCTGTGTTTGAAACTCATACCCCTGTCCCCATACAAGTTGCTTTTCATAAAATAGCTCAATACCTTTATAGGGCCAACCCAGTAACTTATATCAGGTTTTTTTTTTTTAAATAAGAACCTAGTTTTTTAGCAGAGCATGCTTGTAATCCCAATACTTGGGAGACTGAGACAGGAGGATTGCAGGTTCGAGGCTAGCCTCAGCAATTTAGCAAGACCCTATTTCAAATTAAATAATAAAAAGGGCTGGGGTGCAGCTCATAGGCAGAACACCCTGAGTTCAATCCTCAGTATCTCTCTCTGTCTCTGTCTGTCTCTGTCTCTCTCTCTCATACACACACATACACACACACTTGGTTTTTTGGGAGGGTGGGGTGGTGTGGGGTGTTTGGAATTGAATCCAGGGCTTCGTGCATCCTGAGTAAGTGCTGTATCACTGAGCTGCACCCCCAGCCCCACAGTCTGTTATTTGAGTTTTCTCCCTCTTTCTCTGTTTGAAAACCTATCTGAGATATACAGTTGTGCATGTTATGGCTCAATTTGTGTGAATACATAAAAAAAATTTTTTTGGTACTGGGGATTGAACCCAGAGGCATTCTACCTCCAAGCTACACCCCAGCCCGATTTTATATCTTGTTTGAAAACAGGGTCTCACTAGGTTGCTGAAAGCCTCGCTAAGTTGCCGAGGCTAGCTTTGAACCTGCAATCCTCCTGTCTCAGCCTCCCAAGTACTGGGATTGCAGGTGTGCACCACCATGTCCGGCTAGGCTTAGTGGCTTTTTAGCTGATTCACTGCTGTCTTACCTTCATTCCTGGAGATCCTAGATGATAGGTAGAGAGGAACAGGGACTCCCTTGTTCTACTGTCTCACTAGTAGCCTGGGGTCCCCAACTGTCCTTTTATTTTAGGCTCACAGGGGCATGGAGGGTGGGTTTTCCAGATGAGGGACCTGGATAGGAACCAAGGAATGAGCAAAGTGCTGGAGGCTGAAGTGAAACAAAATAACATGAGGTGAGGTCCTCCCAGGCCCCAGAGGGAGGACAAGCTCGTGTGGTGGCGGCCGGCGTAGGCAGCAGAGGCGCTGGGTCGTTCCTGGACTCTCCAGCAAGGCCCCGCTCTGTGGTCTTTTGTTAGGTCCCCCCATCTTACACACATTCTCTGGGATCATCGCCCACCTCCCTGCAAATCCCCTCTTACAACATCCTTCATGCGCTCTTCCATTCTTTCCAGAACTTTCTTTCCCACCTCTGAGAAGCCCTTCTTCCTCCAGAGGCAAATCTTTCCATCTCTCTTCTTCTCCTTCTTTCCCTGTAGAATTCCACAGTTCATTAGACCTGATCCTAAATCAAGCATGGGGGCTCCCTTCTTCCAGGGCGGGCCTGTCTTCATTCCCCAACCTTTTCAGAGAGGCAAAAAGCAAAATCTGTTCAATTTTCACCTTATGAGGGTCTGGACACTGATAGCATACCTCTTCGTGTTTAAACAAAAGCATATCTGAACACAACAGAAGTTTTGGGTTGGGGCATTCTACCTCCGAGTTACACCCTGAGCCCTATTTTATTTTTATTTGGAAATAAGGCCTCACTAAGTTGCTGAGGCTGGCTTCGAACCTGCTATCTTCCTGTCTCAGCCTCCCAAGTACCGGTATTACAGGCATGTGCCACCACGCCCGGCTGTAACAGAATTTTTTTTGGGGGGTACTGGGGATTGAACCCAGAGACATTCTACCTCCAAGTTATACCCCCAACCCAATTTTATTTCTTATTCAGAAGCAGGGTCTCACTAAGTTGCAGAGGGCTGCGCTAAGTTGCTGAGGCTGGCTTTGAACCTGCGATCTTCCTGTCAGCCTCCCAAGTACTGGGATTACAGGCGTGCACCACATGCCTGGCTGTAACAGAAGTTTTGAATGCAGGCATCCTTGTCTGCTTGTTCCAGTTGCAGAGAGCAGGCTTGCCTCTCCCACCTCTAGGTCTTCCATGGTCTATTTTCTCTGCACCCTTCACTTCTCTGACCCCTTTCCTTTTACAGGGTCCTTGGTCTATCTCTTTGACCTAGAAAAGTGTAATTCTCAAGGTTACTTATAAGCACTTGCCAAACATTTATTCAAGTTGGGAATGGGGTGCAGTGAATTGTTACAGTGAAAGTAATAGTCCCCAGTTTATCCACACCTTTTGGCATCTACACCTTCCCGCCCTGCTTCGGCAACAATGAATCAGAGTCTCAGAAAGTACTTACCTGCCGGGCATGGTGGTATACGCCTGTAATCTCAGTACTTGGGAGGTTGAGACAGAGAATCACAGGTTCGAGGACAGCCTCAGCAAGTAGTGGGACTCTTATTGACCTAGCAAGACCCTGTTTCAAAATAAAACTAAAATAGGGCTGCGGGTGTAGCTCAGAGGTACAATACTCTCGGGTTTAATCCCCCTCCCCATGACCTGCCTTTGCTTGCTGCTATTTTTTTTTTCTTTTTGGCAGTACTGGGGATTGAACCCAGGGGCATTCTACCTCCGGGTTACACCCCCAGCCCTATTTTTTATTCTTTATTTTGAACAGGGTCTCACAAAGTTGCAGAGGGCCTCACTAAGTAGCTGAGGCTGGCCACGAACCCAGATCCTCCAGTCTCAGCCTCCTAAGTACTGGGATTACAAGCGTGCGCCACCACGCCAGGCTTTGCTTGCTGCTCTTGAAACCCAGCAACTACCATGTTAAGAGCCTACACTAGTAGGGCATGATGGCACACACTTCTATTCCCAATACTTGGGAAACAGAGACAGGAGGATCGCAGGTTTGAGATCAGCCTCAACAACCTAGCGAGATCCTGTTTCAAATTTTAAAAAAGGGCCTGGGACTGGGGGTATAGTTCAGAGGTAGAATGTCCCTGGGTTCAATCCCCAGTACCAAAAAGAATAATAAAAATAAAAAGGGCTGGGGGTAGATAGGCGTGGTAGTACGCGCCTATAATCCTAGTGCTTGGGAGGCTGAGACAGGAAGATCTCAGGTTTGAGGACAGCCTTATCAAGCAGTGAAACCCTCAGCAACCTAGCTAGACCCTGTTTTAAAATAAAAATAAGATCGGGCTGGGAGTGTAGCTTGGAGGGTTCAATCCCTGGTATCACACACACACACAAAAAGGCTGTGGGTATAGCTCAGAGGCAGAATGCCCTGAGTTCAATCCTCAGTATGGGGAAAAAAAAGGCCTGCATGAATCTGCTGGATGATGAGAAACACAGGACCCAGTTGTCCCTCCTGCTGTGGTCCATAGCTGGCCAATCCCCAGACATAGAAGCAAGAGCATTCAAGAGCACAGAGTGGCCATGCATCTTGCCAACCAACTACAGATACACAAGCAAACCCAGGAGACATTAATCATGCCAAGTCAGACCAGAAGAACTTCAGAATCACGAGCACACAGAACTGTGAGCTAAAGAAATGCTTCCTGATTTAAGCCACTTAGTTTTGGAGTAGTTTGTTACACAGCTGATGCTAACTGATACGTGGGGGAATCATCAGAAAGAAAAAAATAGCTCAGTCAGGTGCAGTGGTGCAGGTCTATAATTCTAGCAATTTGGGAGGCTGAGGCAGAAGAATCACACGTTCCAGGACAGTTTTGGCAACTTAGTGAGACCCTGTCTCAAAATAAAAAATAAAAAGGGCTGGAGATGTAGCTCAGTGGTAGACTGTGCCTGGGTTCAATCCCCACTCCTGCAAAAACAAACAGATGAACAAACAAATAAATAAAAGAAAAGAAGGAAAAATAGTTGGTTCATTGTAGATATGGGAAGCTGGAATTTATACAATAATGGGGGGAAAAAGAATGATGAAATAAGACTATAAAACAAGCTGGGTGTGGTGGCGCACACCTGTAATCCCAGTACTTGGGAGGCTGAGACAGGAGGATCGTAGGTTCAAGGACAGCCTCAGCAACTTAGTGAGACCCTGTCTCAAAGTAAAAAATAAAACATGGAGGGGTAGATAGCTCAGTGTTGTAGTACTCCTGGGTTCAATATCTCTCTCTCACACACACACACACACACACACTGCAAAACACTGTAAAACTGGTTAATATCCAACAGGGCAGTAAAAAGTAATGTTTGCCATAATATTTGATCCAAGACTCAGAGATAATAGCATTTATTTAGGAAATGAAAGGAGAAGTTTACAGTTAAGGAGTGCCAGGGAGCCAGACTTCAGAAGGGACAGCTTGCTAAATACCAAACACAATGAGCATTTAAAGAAACAAAACAAAACAAACAACTACCACCACCACAACAAAACACCCTGCCAAATGTCCAAACCTATCCAGTTCATGTTAACCTGTTGTGGTATAAAATGCCACTTTTATTTTTCTGGTACTGGGGATTGAGCCCAGGGGCATTCTACCTCCGAGCTACACCCCCAGCCCTATTTTTATTCTGTATTTTGAAACAGGGTCTCACTAAGTTGCAGAGGGCCTCACTAAGTAGCTGAGGCTGGCCTCAAACCTGCGATCCTCCTGTCTGAGCCTCCCAAGTACTGGGATTACAAGCGTGTACCATCATGCCTGGCTGCATTTTTTTTCTTTTTTTTTTGGCGGTACTGGGGATTGAACCCAGGGGCATTCTACCTCCGAGCTACACCCCCAGCCCTATTTTTTTATTCTTTATTTTTTAGAAACAGGGTCTCACTAAGTTTCGGAGGGCCTCGCTAAGTAGCTGAGGCTGACCACGAACCCGGATCCTCCTGTCTCAACCTCCCAAGCACTGGGATTACAAGTGTGCGCCACTATGCCCAGCATCTCGTTATCTTTGTTTCATTTTTTCCTAGCTTCAGTATATGAAGAACTTAATGAAGCTGGGCATGGTGGTGCATGTCTGTAATGCCAGTACTTGGGAGGCTGAGACAGGAGGATTACAGGTTTGAGACCAGCCTCAGCAACCCAGGGAGACTCTCAGAAACCAAGTGAAACCCTATTTCAAAAACAAAAAATAAAAAGGGCTGGGGGTAGCCGGGCTTGGTGGCGCACGCTTGTAATCCCAGTACTTGGGAATCTGAGACCGGAGGATCCAGGTTCGCGGCCAGCCTCAGCTACTTAGTGAGACCCTGTTTCAAAATAAAGTATAAAAAAATAGGGCCGGGGGTGTAGTTCGGAGGTAAAATGCCCCTGGGTTCAATCCCCGGTACTGCAAAAAAAAAAAAAAAAAAAAGGGCTGGGGGTGCAGCTCGGAGGTAGAATGCCCTTGATTCAATCCCCAGTATTAGAAAATAAATAAATAATAACAATAAAATAGGATTGGGGGTGTAGCTCAGAGGTAGAATGCCCCTGGACTCAATCCCCAGTACCACAAACAAAACAAAACACTGGGCATAGTAGTGCACTCCTGTCATCCTAGTACTTCGGAGGCTGAGAGGGGAGGATCGCAGGTTTGACACCAACTTAGTGATACCTTTAGGAACTTAGTGAGACCCTGTCTCAAAATAAAATAATAAAAAGGACTAGGGGTGTAGCTCTCAGGTAGTATGCCCCTGGGTTCGATCCCCAGTACCCAAAACAAACAAAACAAAAAGAAATTAATGATGCTAGAATTGGAAAATATCACCATCAGTTTCTATTTCTACACTTCTTCCCTGGACAGAAAAAAAAATCATCCTCTTTATCAGTTTTATATAAGTTAACTTCTAAGTTGATGTCTTACTCCTACTCAAGAATTTGTCAGCAGGGCCTGGTGGCACGCGCTTGTAATCCCAGTACTTGGGAGGCTGAGACAGGAGGATCTGGGTTCGCAGCCAGCCTCAGCTACTTAGTGAGGCCCTCCGCAACTTAGTGAGACCCTGTTTCAAAATAAAGAATAAAAATTAGGGCTGGGGGTGGAGCTCAGAGGTAGAATACCCCTGGGTTCAATCCCCAGTACTGCAAAAAAAAAAAAAAGAATTTGTCAAACCAAGGTACATTCCCCAAGAGAAACAGGCGGCCCTCAAGTGGGACATTTATTTATATTTTTTATTTATTTTTTGCGGTACCGGGGATTGAACCCAGGGGTATTCTACCTCCGAGCTACACCCCCAGCCCTAATTTTTATTCTTTATTTGGAAACAGGGTCTTGCTAAGTTGCAGAGGGCCTCACTAAGTAGCTGAGGCTGGCTCCGAACCTGCAATCCTCCTGTCTCAACCTCCCAAGTACTGGGATTATAAGCGTGCGCCACCACGCCCAGCTACCCCCAGCCCTTTTTTATTTTTTATTTTGAAACAGAATTTTGCCAAATTGCTCAAGTTGGTCTCCAACCTGCGATCCTCCTGTCTCAGTCTCCTAAATGCTGGGATTACAGATGTGCTACCACCCCTGGTTTGTGTGGAGTGTTTTTTTTTTTTGGTACCAGGGATTGAACCCAGAGGTGCTCTTCCTTTGAGCTACACCTTCAGTCCTTTTTATATTTTATTTTGAAACAGGGTCTCATTAAGTTGCTAAGGACCTCCCCAAGTTGCTGAGGCTGGCCTCAAACTTGCGATCCTCCTGTCTCAGCCTCCCAAGTACTGGGATTACAAGCATGTGCCACCACGCCCAGTTTGTGTGGAGTATTCTATAAATATCAATTAGATTCAGTTGTCATGATGGTTTTTCATCTCTATCTCCTTACTGATTTTCTCTCTACTTGGTCTATCAATTACCGAGAGAAGAGTTGAAGTCTCCTAATGAATTGTGAATTCATCTATTTCTTTTATTTTTTATTTTTTGGTGCTGGGGATTGAACCCAGGGGCATTCTACCTCTGAGCTACACCCCCAGCCCTATTTTATTTTTTATTTGGAAACAGGGTCTCACTAAGTTGCAGAGGGCCTCACTAAGCTGCCCGGACTGGCCGCAAACCTGCAATCCTCCTGTCTCAGCCTCCCAAGTACTGGGATTACAAGCATTCACCACCACGCCTGGCGAATTCATCTGTTTCTTTCAGTTCTCCCAGTTTTTGCTTCCTCTTTTTCTGAAGCTGTTATTGGGTGCCTATGCTCTTACAATTGTTCTGCTTTCTCGGAGAATTGACCCTTTTATCATTATGTAATTTCTCTCTCACCTTGTTAGTTTGTTTTGCCCTTGAATCCTCTTTGTCTATTGTTTTGTTCCACCAAGCTTGCGCTGGAGTCACCCCAAAAGCTGTGGCAGGGGAGTTCACTCAAGGTGTTCCCCCTACCACCCTGAGATGGGGCTGGCTTGGGAGTCTAAAGAAGGAAGCACTAAGTGGGAGAGTGAACAGCTAAAAGCACTTATCAGGGGAACTTACTTACCGAGTGCTGCAGCATCCTCAGGATGGATGAGAGAAAAGAGATGTTGTGCTAGGTGTGTCCTCAGCGGAGGCCAGGGGACAGGCTACATGCTAGGATTTAAGGAATTCTGGCTCTGGGCAGGGGCCAGTTTCTTTTAATCTTTTTTTTTTTTTTTTGCGGTCCTGGGGACTGAACCCAGGGGTATTCTACCTCCGGGCTACACCACCAGCCCTATTCTTTTTTTTTTATTCTTTATTTTGAAACAGGGACTCACTAAGTTGCGGAGGGCCTCACTAAGTAGCTGAGGCTGGCCGCAAACCTGCATCCTCCTGTGTCAGCCTCCCAAGTACTGGGATTACAAGCGTGCGCCACCATGCCCGGCTTCTTTTAGTCTTTTGAGCAACAACCTAAACACCTTTATCAGTGTCTGGGAATGTTCAAAGTCTGGCGTGGGCTCCAGCCTGCTGGGAGAACTTGCAGCCAGCGGGTCACAGAGTAGTCAGGGTGCTCTGATTTTCAATCAAGACACAGAAAGAAAGTGTGTGTGGCGGGACCTGGGGGAGCCTTATAATCATTATGAATGCATCCACTCTATCTTTCTTTTGGTTGTGTTTGTATAGTATATCTTTTCCCATCCATTTGCTTTTAACATACTGATATCATTATTTTTTGAAGTGAGTTTCAGGTAGATAGCTTATGCTTGGGTAATTAAAAGAGTTTCAGTTGGACGATCTCTATCGTTTCATGTGCCTGTTGGATTAAGGCCTATCGTTTCACTATGTCTTTTCTTCTTTGTTCTCTTTGTTTTTGGTTCCTTTCCTTTGTTTCCTGACTTCTTTTTAATTATTCAAACACTTTTTAGTATTCCATTTTTTCTTTTGTGTTTTTGACTACATATATATATATATATATATAAATCTCTTGGTTTGTTTTGTTTTGGTTCTTTTTTTTTTGTGGGAGTGTGAACAGCTAAAAGCACTTATCAGGGGAACTTACTTACCGAGTGCTGCAGCATCCTCAGGATGGATGAGAGAAAAGAGATGTTGTGCTAGGTGTGTCCTCAGCGGAGGCCAGGGGACAGGCTACATGCTAGGATTTAAGGAATTCTGGCTCTGGGCAGGGGCCAGTTTCTTTTAATCTATTTTTTTTTTTTTTGCGGTACTGGGGATTGAACCCAGGGGCGTTCTATCTCTGAGCTACACCCCCAGCCCTATTTTTTATTCCTTATTTTGAAACAGGGTCTCACTAAGTTGCAGAGGGCCTCACTAAGTAGCCGAGGCTGGCCGCGAACCTGAATCCTCCTGTCTCAGCCTCCCAAGTGCTGGGATTACAGGTGTGCCACCATGCCCGGCTTACATATATATATATTATAGTTTCCTGATGGTTTCCAAAGGGATTACAATAGAAATACCATACTTACCCTTTCTCACTGGATTTAGAATTAATATTTCACCCCTTCAGTGAAATGTGCAAACCTTCCTGGCCTGTAGGTGTCTTTGCCTTTCCCTGTATACTGTGGTTATCTTTCATCTTATGCCTGTGGATATTAAGCATGCCACCAAGAACCTGAGTTGTTTGGAATTAATTTAGGTTACTCAGCTATATTCTTTTGTTTTTTTTGAGGGGGGTACTAGGGATTGAACCCAGGGACAGTCTACCTCCTAGCTACGCTCTCAGCCCTATTTTTTTTTTTTTTTTGTAGTACCGGGGATTGAACCCAGGGGCGTTCTACCTCTGCGCTACACCCCTGGCCCTATTTTTTTATACTTTATTTTGAAACCGGGTCTCACGAAGTTGCGGAGGGCCTCACTAGGTAGGTAG